>PVIR01008762.1:0-30922 GCA_004026965.1 Petromus typicus
GACTCGGTCCCCAGCACTGTCAAAGAACAACAGCCACGAGGACATTCACCCAGCGCAGCTTCGCGATTGGCACTTGCTGTGCACTGCGGCCCAGCCGTGCTGCCAGGCCACAGGGACCCCTCTGGGGTGACAGCCCTCCCCATTCCCCTTTTCGACAGTACTTCCACGTGTTCCTTAACGAGGTGACGGTACTAGTGCCAGTGCTCAGCGAGGCCAAGCACTGCTTTGCCCTGTACACCCCTGAGAGGACGCGGCAGAGGTGGCCTGTGCGCCTGGCTGCCACCACCGAACAGGACATGAATGACTGGGTGAGTGAGTGGCAGAGCTGGTCCCCCCAGAGCCGGGACCAGGAGTGGCAGGCTTGAGGCCCGGCCTGCAGTGACCGGCCTGTACCTATACCAGCTTGCCCTGCTCAGCCTGAGCTGCTGCGAGAGCCGGAAGATCCATGGCCGCCCCTCCCCGCAGGCCATCTGGTCTGTCACCTGCAAGGGGGACATCTTCGTGAGTGAGCCCAGCCCGGACCTGGAGGCCCAGGACCACCTGCTGCCCTGTGACCAGATGTGAGTGGGTGGGAGCCTCGCGGCCCCACATGCCCAGGGGTGGTACAGGCCTGGGTGCACAGGGCTAGCTTTCCAGCCTCCAGCTTTCCCCGTAGCTGCGAAGCTGAGCTCTGGGCAGGGTCGGGACACACATGGCTGTGAGCAAGCTCTGTCCTCACCCCCAGGGCTCCTGGCCATGTCCCTCCCCGTCCCCGAACTCCAATCCTAGAGCTCAGGCGTCCAGCTCCTGCTGAGTCCTGCAGCACAGAGCCGTGGGGGGCAGAGAGGAGAGGGAGGAGCTCGCAGGTTTCCAGGGAGCAGTGGACAGATATGTGGACTTCATGGCTACATGAGCTGGGCAAGGGTCAGGGAGCAGCAGGAGTCAGAGGAGCCAGGGAGGCCAGATCTGGGCTTGAGTTGTTCAGTTGGGCATTTAAAGCATGATCGTATGAGCTGGAAGAGGGATGCTTGTGACCCTAGTACTGTGATAGGCTGAGGCAGGGGGATGGCAAGTTTGTGTCCAGCCTGGGAAACAGACTCTATCTCAAAACAAGAAGGGATGGGATGAGATGGGACGTGATAGGGTACAATGGGATGCAGTAGAGTAAGGCTGGGCAGTGTAGCTCAGTGCAGAATACCTCAGTCCCCCCCCCACAAAAAAGTAAATAAGGGCTGTCAGGGCTCTAGAGGAACTGAGGTAGCCTGATGGGACTGGTGTGAGCAGGGCCCCAAGAGGAGGACACGGGGCAGGACACAGCCTGGTGAAGCTGGGGTTCCAGCGGTTGAGATCCAGCCGAGTTCCTCACCTACTCTGTGAGTCCCATATGCCCAGTGCTCAGCGCCCTCTGGTGACAGGGACATGTCTTCAGTCTGTAGGAAGCTGGCCCCGCCCCCTGCTGGGTGCTTGGGGATGGTCACAGCACGGACCTCCCTGAAGCTCAGTAGAGGGTAAAACGGGCGGCGTGTCCCTGCTCTGCCTGTGCAACGTTTTGTTGCAGTCCTAGGGATGGAAACCCCCTTCTCACTTGGCCGGCCCACATTCCCAACTTGTTCTTAAAAAGTTTTTGAGGTTGGGCGGGGGAGTTAGCTCAGTGGTTCCGGCGCCTGTCTTGCAAGCTCAAGGACCCGGGTTCAATCCCTCATAACCACATATCATACTGGGTATGGAGACTCACGCTCAGCAGCAACCGTACTACATACCACAGTACCGGGCGTGGTGACTCACGCCTGTCATCCCAGCACTCGGGAGGCAGAGGCAGGAGGATTGCTGTGATGTGAGTTGGAGGCTGAGCTCAGCGCCAGCCTGAACCACAAAAGCGAGACCCTGTCTCAAAAAACCTAAAAAAAAAAAAAAAAATTTTGAGGCAATGTCTTGCTGAGTCAATAAATTGCCCAGGCTGCACTTGAACTTGCTCCTCTGTCTGCCTTGGCCTTGTGGAGTGCTGGGTTTATAGATGTGTGCCACCTCACCCGGCTGTGCCACCACATGCAGGCTGGCTGTACCTGTACCTGTGTGGCCTGTCCAGCCCCATGTCCTGGCCCTCAGGGCAATGCAAGGCACTGCTGACCTGTGCCTTGGTCAGTGTAGCTCAGGGATTGAGGTGGGCTCCTGAGGACCCTGTCTGGCACTGAGACTCCACCTGTCACCTGCTGCTTCCTGGCCTGTGGCTGACACGGGAGGCCAAGGGGCCTGTTATAGTACCTCATCCATGGAGGCTGCCGGTGGCAGCAGGTTAGAGGCTGGGCTGAGGTGTCTGTCTGCTTCCCACTCCCCAATCCCCAGGTTCTGGCGGCAAATGGGAGGTCACCTGCGTGTGGTGGAGGCCAACAGCTGCGGCGTGGTGTGGGGCATCGGCTACGACCACACGGCCTGGGTGTACACAGGGGGCTACGGTGGAGGCTGTGTCCCAGGTGAGCCTCCCACTGCTCCCTCTGATCCCCTGCCCGGCCCCAGGGCTGCTGGCTCAGCACCAACACCTAGCTAGAGCTAGCTGACAGGTGACCTTCACCATTGCCAGCCTCACAGGAGAGCAGTTTCTGGCCAGCGCTAGAGGTAAGGGAACCTAGAGACCAGACCTCATTCCCGGGGCTCCCTCTGGGAACCCGGCAGCTGAACTGTGGGCCGTGAATATTCTAGAAGGCAGCTGTCCAGCCCTGGAGCGTGGTCTGCCCCATTTCAGAGATGAGGACCAGGATGGATCTGGATTCCCCGGGCCTAGCTCCAGCCCCTGTGTGGGGTATTGCACCCTTGGGGAGAGGGCTGCTGAGTCCCCTAGGGTCCCCAGGTTTTGGGAGGCAGAGCAGTGTGGAAAGGATATTCCGTGCCACCAACCCCATTCCCTGAGGTGAGAGGTAGCTGACTGAACTGTGGCTGTGAGGTGGGGAACTCCTGCTGCACGGGTGATGGTTCCCTGCCTCCTGGCCAGGGGGTCACAGAGGTGGTGTGGATGAGCTCAGGTGCCTGTGGGTAAGGTGACTCGCCTGGTTCTGGATGAGGAGGATACACAAGGTGGAGGTGGTGGCCTGGGAGGTTTGATGTGTAGCAGGGTCTTCTCTTTAGGGCTCAGAATAATCCCAGCCACGGGGGGGACCCAGCCAGGCCAGGCCTGCGAGGTGAACTTCGCATGCCTGCTCCCCACCTCAAGTGCCCTTCCCTCTGTGGGGCTTGGGGGGCCCCAGGGCTGGTGTGGCTTCTGCCTCAGCAGCCTCATCACCCTCTAGGCCTGGCCAGTGGTACCAGCAACATCTATACACAGTCAGACGTGAAGAGCATCTGCATCTATGAGAACCAGCGCTGGAACCCGGTCACAGGCTACACCAGCAGGTGAGGCCCGGTGTCCAGCCAGCTGCCACCTGGACCAGGCACAGTTCTTTCCTTTTTTTTTTGAGACAGGGTCTTACTATGTAGTTCAGGCTGGCCTTGAACTCATTGTGCAGCCCAGGCTGGCATTGAACTCGTGGTGCTCCTCCTGCCTCAGCCTCCCAAGTGTTGGTATCACGTGCCTGTGCCACCATGTCAAGCTTCTTTTAACTTTCTTTTGAGTCTTTTGTTTTTTCTCTTCTTCTCCTCCTCTCTATCTCCCTCTGAGAATGAACTCAAAGTCTTCGCACTGAGCTACGTCCTCAGCCCTTTTTTTTTTTTAGGTGTTTTGAGACAGGGTCTCGCTTTGTAGTTCAGGCTGGCCCTGAGCTCAGCCTCCAACTCATATCACAGCAATCCTCCTGCCTCTGCCTCCCAAGTGCTGGGATTACAGGCAGGAGCCACCACGCCCGGCGCTGTGGTATGTGGTACTGGTTGCTGCTGGGGTGAGTCTCCACACCCAGTACTGTAGGTGGTTACCGGGGAATCAAACCCAGGCTCTTGCGCTTGCAAGACAGACGCCGGAACCACTGAGCTAACTCCCTGGCCCAAGCCCTTTTTATTTTGAGATAGGGTCTTAATGAGTTGCCCATCTGGGTTGACACTTGCGATCTTCCTGCCTGAGTGCTGGAATTGTCGGCCTGCACCCCACATGCAGTTTTCCTCGGGATTACTGGTCGGAGGCTGTTAGTGGTAAGGGCACGCCTCCAGCTGTGTGATGGGTATTTTCTCTCCAAAACCTCATGTAAGGACACCAGAATTTGAATTCATATCATTATCAGCTGGCACAAAATGTTAGTCTGGTTTAGATCTTTTCAGCTGTTTAAAAGCATGAAAACCACCCTTAGCTCATAGCTGGTACCAGAAGAGGCAGCCACCTGATGGGGCTGAGCGCTGTGCTCTGTCCACCCGCTCTACAACCCCTGTCCCTCTGTGTGTGGCATTAGGCTGGGCCTAATGTCAGTGGGTCACGTGAGGTCTTGGCTATTTGGCTTTTTATTTTTATTTATTTATTTAGATTTAGTAGTATTTTACTTCTCCAAATGTAAATCCTACTACCACCACTACCACCAGGGATGGAACTCAGGATCTTGTGCTTGCCAGGCAGGCATGGCACTGAGCTACATTCCTGGCCCTGATAGGCATTTTGGCTCATGCATTTTTCTGTATCTTTACCAGCACCTGGGATACCTTCATCCTGGGGGCTACTGCTGTTAATCACTTGAACTTCGTGCTTGGAAACCAGCTGACCCAACTGTCCACCTGCCATCTCCCTTCTTTCCTTTTCATTTTCTTTGTTCTTGTTTTTTCTCTTTCTTTGTTCACTAAGCTATCTCCTTTAAAATTTTTCTTAATTTTGAGACCAGGTCTCATTGAATTGTCCAGGGTAGGCTCAAATTTTTTTTTTTTGAGACAGGGTCTCTCTTTGTAGTTCAGGCTGCCCTGAGCTCATTATGTAGCCCAGGCAGGCCTGGAACTCACAGCAATCCCCCTACCTCTGCCTCCTGATTACTGGGATTACAGGCGTGAGTCACCATGCCCGGCACTGTTGTACATAGTACTGGGGGTCAAACTCGGGCCTTGCACTTACAAGGCAGACACCACAACCACTGAGCTAAATCCCGGCCTGGGCTCAAACTTTTGACCCTCCTGCCTCAGCCTCACAGAGTTCTGGGATTACAGGTGTGCATGGCTTCCTGTAATAAGGACACCAGACCTGTTGGGTTCCTGGGTGCACACCCTCATGACCATCTGTAAAGATGCAGTTCCAAAGGTCACACTCAGAGTCGCTTGGGGTTAGGACGTCAGCATCTTTAGGGGACAGTATGCAACCTGTAACACCAGGAATAGAGGTGACTCCTCGTCCACACAGACTTCCGTGGCATCAGTGGACGGCTGAGTTCTCTGGCCTGGGTACTGTGGTGACATGGGCAGCCCTAGTTGGTGTCTCTGCCCTGGGCTCTGTGTTATCACTCTGGCACACCCAGCGAGTGGCCTGGGAGGCTGCTTGTTGTGGGGTGAAGTTCCAGCTCCGTTCCCTCAGGCCCACAAGAGCCTGGCACAGGCCCGTTACCAGGGGTGCGTGGCGTGGGTATTGCTCTTGATCTTCCATGTCACCCCATGCCTGTCCCTCTGTTGCAGGGGCCTGCCTACCGACCGGTACATGTGGAGTGACGCCACGGGGCTGCAGGAGTGCACAAAGGCCAGCACGAAGCCGCCGTCCCTGCAGTGGACCTGGGTGAGCCCTGGCTTTCCATGGCATGGCCCTCCTGCCCAAGGTTTCTGACTGTCCTGGGGAGGCAGAGTCCCTGTTCTCACTGACTTACCCCTCCTCAGGTTTCAGACTGGTTCGTGGACTTCAGTGTTCCTGGCGGCACAGACCACGAGGGGTGGCAGTATGCCAGTGACTTCCCTGCGTAAGTGTCCCTCCCTGCCTCAGCCTCTTGGGCTAGGTCTGGAGCATGGGAACCCTGGGCCCTGTGGCCTCATGACTCCCAACTCAGCTGCTGCAAGGCCAGGCCCAATAGTGATGAGTAGGAGGCTGGGGGCTTCCTTAGAAAGGGCTCGCCAATCAAAGTATTGCATGGCCTTGCTTCAAACAAAGAATTGGACAAGACAAGCCCGAGATGGTTCCAAATACTTGAAAAGTACAGGGTAAATGTGCAAAGCCAGTTTGGGCCATAAAGGAGAAAAAGAGGGTTAAAGCTGAAATAAAAGTATGTGCCGCATCCAAGGAACAGCACACAGGCTATCCTGAAAACTCATACACAGAAGTAGCGCCTCAAGGCCTCTGTTTTTTTGTTTTGTTTTTTTAAAGACAGAGTCACCACGCCCGGAGTTGTTGTATGTGGTTAACCAGGATGGAACCCAGGACTTTGTGCTTGCAAGGCAGGCATCGGAACCACCCAGCTAAATCCTCAGCCCAATGCCGGCTGTTTTTATGCAATACACATCCTGAAGAACTCGCGAGAAGTCTTACATACGGGTCCTCACGTTGCCTTGGGGATCTTGTGATTGACAGGTCCCATTCATTTTCCAGTCAGCTTTGCCAGTCTGATCTATAACACGAGGGGCTGTACTTCAGCCCCACTGAGACAGTAGGAAGCATCTGAGCGAGGGTTGTGTTCTGTGGTATCTGCAGTATGATGGATGGAAAAGAACCATGAATGTTTGACTTCCTAAAAATTTATCATAGTAAAAGCCAGGTTGTCAGGAGTCCTTTCCAAACCTCCCCCTCTATTCTAATACACTGCGTCATTCCCACCGTTCTCTGAAACAGCTCTGGAAGTTCTCTTTTATGTCCTTAGTTGTGCTGTCAGGAATACTTGGAGGTCTAGAATGTAGTCAAAACATTTCCCTTTCTTGATCATTTGATTTTGGGGAAGGACCGGAAGTCTCACAGCACCAGATCCGATGTATAAGGTGGGTGAGGAAGTCACACAGTCATGTTTTTATGCTCCTGCCTTTCTGTTGGATGGCACTCAGCACGGTCACCTGATTTTTGATCAAATCTTGTAGACACTGACAAAAGAGCACTCCTAGAATTGATTCAGAAAGTGACAGGAACAGTGGCAGAAATGTGTTTAGCGGGTAGGGATTAATGAAAATGTGCCTTTTGAAGTTAAGCATTCTCGGGGCCGGGGATTTAGCTCAGTGGTTCTGGCGCCTGTCTGGCAAGCACAAGGGCTCGGGTTCGATTCCCCGGTAACCACATACAGTACTGGGTGTGGAGACTCACGCCCAGCAGCAACCAGTACCACATACCACAGTGCCGGTGGTGGCTCACGCCTGTAATCCCAGCACTCGGGAGGCAGAGGCAGGAGGATTGTGATGTGAGTTGGAGGCTGAGCTCAGGGCCAGCCTGAACCACAAATAGTTAAGCATTCTCTGTATGTGCTGATTGTGCCATGATCCCTTGACCCAAACCAAGGCTCTGCCCTGTAGCATCTGGGAAAAGAATGTACTTGCTGTCACTTTCCAGAAGCTTCCATGAAGCGATCTTGATTTCACCTCCTCTTCCTCTTACAGATCATACCATGGGTACAAAACCATGAAGGATTTTGTCAGGAGGAGGTGCTGGGCCAGGTGAGGCGGAGTCACAGGGTGCCAGGCTCAGGCCCGTCCCGACCTGGGCTACCGAGGGAGCTGCCATCCCAGGAGAGGGATGCAGAGACCTGCTGCCTCTGACTTCAGTCGCAAAGGAAGAAATGAGAGGGTGGCAAAGCAGAGTCAAAGTAAATGTCAGCCCAGGAAATGCCTGCGGCTCCCGGAGCTCTGGTTTCTGAAGAGTTTGTTTTCAAGAGCAAATAAGACAAATGTCACTGGCAGGTTGTGCTTTTGGGCAGGAGGAAAGGTGGCTGTGCTGGGGGAGGGCAGGGGGCCCTTCCACTCACCAGGTGCTCTTGGAGCTCCTGCGTGCTGGACCCCCTGAGTGTCCTCAGCAGGTGTCTGGGCGGCACCAGCCTCTGAGGTTTGAGGTCAGCCCGGGTCCCTGGACTTACACTGCTTCTTCCCATATAGAAAATGCAAACTGGTGACCAGTGGGCCTTGGCTGGAGGTGGCCCCCATCGCCCTTGGGGACGTGTCCATCATCCCAGAGAGCCCAGAGGGTGACAGGCACTGTGGCAGCATTGCGCTCTGGGCTGTTAGCGACAAAGGCGATGTACTCTGCCGCCTGGGTGTGTCTGAGCTGAACCCTGCGGTAAGCACCCTCCTCCTGGCCACCCTGGGCCGCCAGACACTCCCCCAGATTAAGACTTGCTTGGCAGTGGTCTGGGTGTAGGCTGGCCATGTTAGGTCCCTGGGATGGTGACACTTGCCTGAACAGGTCACTGGGGCCTCTGAGCAGTTGGTGTGGAGGGCGAGGCTGGCAGGAAGAGCTGCCCTGTCCTGGGAGTTGGGCAGGGGTGGGGCAGAGGTAGGCCCTCATAGCCCAGGGGCTCTTTGGCAATGCTATTTCGAAGCCTAGGGCTTCCGTGGTGACCCAGGTCAGGCCATAGCACAAGAGGGGCCAGGTCCGTGGGATGCCAGGATCACCCCCAGGATGTCATGTGCTTCCCAGGGCTGCCAGCCTCAGGCAGGTCTGGGTGCCTGGCTCTGGGGTCACCTTGACACCTCTCCCCCACCTCCAGGGCTCTTCCTGGCTGCATATTGGCACTGACCAGCCCTTCGCCTCTGTCTCTATTGGGGCCTGCTACCAGGTGTGGGCCGTGGCCAGGGACGGCTCTGCCTTCTACCGGGGCTCTGTGTCCCACTCCCAGCCTGCTGGTGAGTACCAGGCTGTGGTAGGGGCATTGGCACAAGGGTCGCTGACACTTAGTGCCACCTCTGGAGCACGAGTAGGGCCAGCCCATGGTCACTGCCCTTCACGGCTTCCCCCAGGCTGAGCCCGGCCTCCCTGACCCCACAGTGACACTGGCCTGTTCTGTGTGGAATACACAGATAGTATCCTGCCAGGGAGGCTGGCACGGATAGCCAGATGGGTGGCTGGTGGCTGGCACATGGACCACTCTACAGCAGTGGGTTTGCAGGGCAGCCACTGAGGCTGACAGTTGATTGCATGCCAGGCGGGACACTTTCTGTCCATATTGCTGAGGTCGATCCATCGGGCCCCATCTTTGGAACCTGCTGTGACACCTGGAGGCCCGGGGCTAGGCCAGGGGGTTGAGTGGGTGGAGGTCCTGGGTCAGCCTCGCTGGGCCTTCGGCTCCCCAGGCCCAGGTGTGCAGCTGTGGCACCTGGGAACCCATAGTGGGCGACTCAGCCTACTATGAACTTCGGGGGTGCTGACATACCTGTCTGGGCTGGCAGGTGTCATGCCCCTCATGGCCAGCTGAGTCAGCTGTCCTGTCGTAGGTGACTGCTGGTACCACATTCCATCACCCCCCAAGCAGAGGCTGACGCAGGTGTCCGTGGGCCAGACGTCCGTGTACGCCCTGGATGACAATGGCAAGTGTGGTCAGCGGGGAGGTGGGGTTCCCTGAGCACCCGGAGGGGTGACAGACAGGTCCGCAGAGCCACAGACTGGTGTGAGGAGGCTGAGCTCCGCTGTGCCCCGCTCTTCTCTTCCCAAGGCAGGGTGCCCCATCCAGGGCATGGTGACCATGGAGCCAGGTTACTGAGCTGCGGTCTGGGCCTGGCCCTCAGGTGCCATCCAGGACCCGGGCCAGGACAGAATTGCACGGTCCATGTCTCTTACCCACCACGGCAGACATGCTGGGTCAGTCTTGATGCCAGTCTGTCCCCTGAGTTACTCAGGACTGGTGGGCACCCGCCTAATGACTAGGCCCTAATTGGGCAGAAAGCAGAGGGCTGGTCACTTCTGCCAGGGGAAGGCCACTGCATGGCAGGACCTAAACTGGAGCATCTTGTAGAAAGTTCCACTCTGTCTGGGATTTAGGACCCACAGGAAGCACAGGGCTGGCTCTCAACTGTCTCCAGCCTCCATGTCTTCTTTAGCAGGGCTCTGGCCAGCTCCTTGCAAGATTGTGTCATTAAGTATCCACGTGTAGTAGCACATGCCTCTCATCCCAGAACTCAGAAGGCTCAGGAGGGATGGCCATGAGTTCATGCCCAGCCTGAGCTACACGGTGAGACTCTGTCTCAAAAAAGCCCCCACTGAAAAAGAAAAAGGACTGTGTGCCATCGCATGTTGTGCAACATAACATAGAATCTCAGCACTGTGGGAAGCGGAGGCAGGAGGACTGAAAATACAAGCCTAGCCTGAGAAACTTAGCAAAACCCTATCTTAGGATAGATAGACCAAGGGCTAGGGATTTAGCTCAGTGGTACTGCAGCTCCTTGGAAACACAAGGGCTTGAATTTGATCCCCAGCACTGCCAAAAAAAGTAGACAGACACAGACAGAGAGAGAGGCTGGGGATATAGCTCAGTGCAAAGGTCCTGAGTTTAATCCCCAGTGCCGGCTAGAAGTTGTCATGCAGAAGATGAGATGGCTCGGAAAAGACAAACTTAAGACTTGAAGTCCAGAGTGTTTATTCCAGATCCGGTTTTCTTTTTCATTTGTTTAAAAACTTCTTTGTCCTCAGGTTCTCACTCAGTAGAAAGAGGCCAGCGTTGCCAGTCCTGCCCAGCACAATGGGACAATTATGAAGCTCAGGGAAGCCTAGACATAGGAAGAGCAGGGCTGGCCATGGCCCAGGCTCTTGGCTGCAGGTTGGCAGGAGCCCGGAGTATAGGAAAAGTGGAGAGGGCACTGCCTTGATGTACAGCACCCCCAAACCCCTTATTATCACATGGCAGGATGGGCCGGAGGCCTTTGCCATTGACCTCTTCTGCCCTCAGGGAACCTGTGGTATCGCGGGGGAGTCACTCCCAGCTACCCACAGGGCTCCAGCTGGGAACATGTGTCCAACAATGTGCGTAGAGTGTCCGTGGGGCCCCTGGACCAGGTAGGTGCACAGAGTGCTGGGCAACTGGGCACCCTGGGCCCTCCCAGCACACCCTTCCTGTCCCTGTGACCCACTGTGGCTTCGCAAGGGTCTCACGGGGTATGTGTTCCAGGTCTGGGTCATCGCCAACAAAGTCCAGGGCACCCATGGTCTGAGCCGAGGCACTGTGTGCCGTCGTACCGGTGTGCAGCCCCGAGAGCCCAAGGGGCAGGGCTGGGACTACGGCATCGGGGTGAGTGGGCCATGTTGGGGACACTGCTTGTACCAGGCTGAGGCAGCAGTAGCTGGGGCCTGGTGTGGGCTTAGCGGAGGCCCCAGGCACAGCCCTCGGGGTGATGTGGCTTTCTGCTTCCAGGGAGGCTGGGACCACATCTCCGTCCGAGCCAATGCCACCAGGGGCTCCCGGAGTGCCACCCGGGAGCAGGAGGCCCAGGGTCCTGCCTGCTGCTGAGGCCGCCTGTCAGCCAGAGGTGGGGCTGGCGCCAGACTTGAAGGATTCATGATGAGCTGTTCTGTGCTGATGTCTGAAGGCAATTTGGGGAGGCTGGCCTGGGTTACGGCCAACTTCAGTCCCATCATTGTGAAGCTCTACGCCCCCATCAGCAGAGAACCCCAGAGAGAGGTGGGCCAGGGCCCCTCCGCCACAGCCCGGCCCTGTGCCTCCTGCCTCCCCATGCCGGAACCTGGAGCCCCAAGCCCTCCTGCCCAGATAGATGTCACATCTGGGCCGCCAGCAGGGGATCGCCATGGGCCAGTCACCTGTCACATGATCTGATCATTCCTGAGCGGGACTTGCAGTGAAGGGTGTCTTCGGTGTTCAGCGAGTGGGCAAACTGAAAATGGACGCACGCGTGGGTGTGTGTCTTCTCCCGTGACTGGGGGTCCCCTGGAGTAGACCGGGAAGTGAAGATGGAGAGTTATCACTAGTTCTCCATGGTGCAGTGGGACAGGGCCTCCTGGTCTCTCAGGGTGATCACTGGAAGGGTGGCCGGGTGGAGACTGCTGATACCCTGGGCTCTGTGGGCATTGGGTACCAAGCCAGGTTGTGTCTGGCAGGCAGGGTGTGGACAGAGCCCTAAATGCTCTGTGCCCGAGGCACAAGAGAAGCCACCTTTTTGCCCCAGGGGTGTTCGTGCCTGGCCAGGTAAGGAAGTGCTTGGCCAGTGGCTCAGCTTCCTCACAAGTGTGCGCTCTGGATGACCTCTTAAAGGTACACTGCCCACAGGAGCTGGAGCCGGGATGCGCACCTAGCCGCCTGCTCTGACGGGTGGAGTTGTTCCCAGAGGCTGCTCTGAGCACGTGTCCTCACGAGCCCTCTCCCACGGGCCTTCCAAGGCCTGGTGTCTGTCGGTGACACTTCCAGAGTTGGCGGGTCGTGGCCCCATGGTGGCCCCCGGCCTGTTTACACTTCCCTGTCAGATCCTGACAGGCAGGGCAGTCTGTCCCCACCCTGCGACCTGTACATTCTGCTGTGAGTCTCACTGGCTCAGTGAAGGACCTGGAGGATGTTACTCTGCTACTTCTCTACAGTGACCTCTCCTGACCTGCCCTATGTCACTGAATGCTCTTGATCCTCCGATGCTTTATTCAATAAAAACTCACACCATGGTGTACACAGCAAGATAGTTTTATTGATACATCTTGATTGAAATGCACAGTTTCCATGCAGTTATGCATGTGGCCAAAGCAGTTGCCCTCAAATCTATTTTTGTTGTATGTATGACAAGGCATCAAATTCATTTGTACTTTGAAGGTACTGTTAGAAAATAAAAAATAAAAGCAAATAAAAGCAAAACTTAAAAGAGACATTTTACCATAATGAGAGCAGGGTACAGGCTGCTCAGTTTCAGTTTGATTTTCCCAGACAGAAAAGTTGCAGTTCTGGCTTCTCCACTTGTGGGGAGGGTGGCGGGCCAGTGGCTTGGGATCGAGCTCCAACCTGCTTGCCCAGAGATTTGAGGAAGTTCAGCCCTGATGGCCCCACAGGACCTTGCACAGATAAAAGGGGCCTGGGCTGAGGACCGGGACAAGGGCTGAGGGAGAGTGAGCCACAGGCCATGCCGAGCAGCCACCGATCTGGCCCGTGTCCCCTTCCATTTCACACCCAGAAGCGGGACTGAGGCATCTAAGGGCCCTTTGAAGTTTGGCTAAGGGCGTGCGGTCCTCTCCAGCCACCAGCAAGGAACGGCTGGTGAGGAGGGGAAGCAGGTGCCAGAAATCTGTGAGGCTGTGGTCTGGCGAGTTGGTGACCCAGCAACCCTGGGCTGTGGCCAGTTCTTGGGGGGGTCCAGGGACAGCACCCCCACAGCCCGTACTTGACCAGACCAGATAATCAATGTGCCTGGTAAATCCAGAGGCGAGTGGAGCCCTGCTCTGGAGACCTCTCGACTGCAGGTCCCTGCGGCAGGAGACTCCTTGGCCAGGTCTGTCCAGGCTTGCAGTAATGGCCAATGTCCTGACTATGGTCCTGACCTTCTCTAGTGGCCACCCCCAAGGGACAGACAGGCCTGTGTCTCCACCTGCCCAATGGTGGACAGGTACAGCGTGGGATCAGACCAGCATTGCAGGCCTACAGGACAGGACAGGACGGGAGACCTATGTGCCCAGGGCTTCCTTCCACAGTGCCTGAAAGTTAACACCAAAGCAGAAGGCCTGTTCCTTTAGGTGCCACCTGCTACCCTTCACGTGGCCGGGACTGACCCTGATCCTACAGGTATTGCCACACTGCCCAAGCTAGGGCAAGGCCATGCACTGGAGACAGGCCAGCAAAAGCCTCGGCCTTGGCTGTGGCAGCCAAGCTCCTAGTCCAGCTAGGCCCTCATGGCCTGGTCCTCAGGTCTCTGGGATAGCTGTGGGACAGCAAAGGGACAAAGGAGATGAGATACCAGGAGGCTTGACAGCAAACTGGCCCCATCTGGCAGAGCCAGTGGGGCAGGAATGCCCAACAGAAGGAAGCTGGGTGCAGGGCAGTGCTGCTGCCAAGCCACGCAGTCCCTGCCATCAGGACTAGCACCAGGTGGGGGAGGGAATCCCCACCACCCCAGGTCCACAACACAGAAAGCCCCTCCATAGTCAAGCACAGCCAGAGCGCCTCAGCCTTCCCAGGACTTCCCTCCCGTCTTGGATCTAGAGAGGTTCCTTTAGAAGGAATTGGGGTCCTCTGACTAGAGTGTGTGGCTGTTCCACAAGCCACCATCTTTGTTCTGCCATATTCCTAGAGAGGCCTTGGGCCCTGCCCTGCTGGCTGCAGGCCTCAGCTTACCCAAATCCCTACGAGGAAAGGTAAAAGACAGCCCCTTCCCCTGCTTGACCTCACCAACCCTGGGAAACTTCCAAGTAAACAGTTTTTTTGGAATCCTCCTTGTCCATGGGGAGTCACACAAGGGAAGAGAATTTAGTGACAAGGCAAGAGAGCCTTTCCCACTCCCAACAGGGCCACTGGCTCAATGCAAACATGGCAGGCAGGGCCTGGAAACTTCTGAGGCTGTGGGCCTTATGATGCTCAGGGTCCTGGCCTGGAAACTGTCAGACAAGTTGCTTATCTCCAGGGGGTGGGGGTGGGGTGGAAAAAACTGCTCCAGGGAAGTGACTGAGCTGAGTATTCAGGGAAAACAGAGTTGCTGGGGCCACAGCCTCATAGAGCTGACGTCACCGCTGATCTGGGGCTCAGGCACAGGGTGACCAGAGCTGGGAGGAGCAGGTCGGGCCACCACTGCCTCTCTGTCCCAGTCCGGGTGCTAGCTGCCTTCTCGGAAGCTATGGATCTGTGTGGAGTACCGCTGCAGGTGGCCCTGAGGCTGGGCCTCTATGGCCCCCAGCGGGGCCCCAGCCACATGCTGCTGCTGCTGCTGCTGCTGCTGCTGCTGCTGCTGGTAGTGCTGGTAAAGCTTGGGCCCCAGCACAGGCTCTGGTCCCTCCAGGCCTGGGAGGCAACTGCTGGACATGGTCAGGATGGTGGAGGTCAGCGACTTGATGTAATTCTTGGCCAGTGTGAGCGTCTCAATCTTGGACAGCTTCTTGTCCGCTCGCACGTGCGGGATGACCTCGCGCAGGGCCTGGAAGGCGTTGTTGAGCTTGTGCATGCGCTGCCGCTCCCGCTCGTTGCTCTCCAGCCGCCGCTGGATGCTGTTCTCACGCCGGCTGCCTGGGCCTTGTCTCCGCCGGCCACTCTCGGGTCGCATCCCCGTTGCCCTGGACGTCCTGCTCCGCAGACCCTTGGCTAGCTCTGACCCGCAGCCAGGCTGGGGCCTGTCAGGGGTCTGTTCCTCTGCTGGGGCCTCGGTGTCCTGCAGCAGTGCCCGGCGCCGGGGTGGCCGGCTTTTGGTTTTCATGGTGGAGACTGGTTGTCCCAGCGGTGGCGACAGAGAGAAGAGGCCCTCAGAACTGAAATCCAGAGCACAGGCCAGCTGTGCCATCGGCTTCCTCCCCAGTGGAATGCATCAGTGGCCAGTGGTAGCTGCCCACGTGGTGCACGGGGACCCCAGGGCCGAGCTGGTTTACATGCCCCCACCCTGTCCCGCTCCATCTCAGGTCAGCCCCGCAGCTCTCCCTGGTCTCCCACTGGTCCTCTCTGAGTGGCTCGCACTCGACCTGGTGACTTCTTTCTGGCCTCGTGTTCCTCACGGCCTTTTGCCTCCTGAGCACAGGTGACCAGTGACTCCACTCAGACCACCCAGAGTTGCATCCCAGTCCTGGTGCAGGATGGCCCCTCTGCCTCTGTCCCAGCCACAAGCAGCCATTCCCCTTGCCCTGCTAGATGTGACAGGATCCGGGACAGTACTGGGACAGATCCTCTGTGGACACGGGGCAGCGTCACAGGTCTGCAGTGGACAGTCTCCAGGGTCCTGGTGGCAGCCCCCAGCCCCACCATGTGGATAGCACCAGAACAGGAGAGGACAACTGCCCCGCAGCCACTGCCCGGGTTTTCTAGCTGTCACCTGGTCCTGCCTCTGGGTCCCTTCCCCGGGAGCCCCACCCGGGCCCTCCAGCCCCCTGTTACCTGGGAATCCGCGGTTGCACGCACCGAGGCTGCCCACGGGGGACAAGGACACGTCGCTTTAGCCGCCCCGGGCGGGGCCGAGGATACATGTAAATGAGCCCGCAGGGCGGGGCCGGGTGGGCGGCCCCGCCCCTCTCCCGACCGGGTCTCCCTGCTCCTGCCCGCAGCGCTGGGCGGCAAGCGGGGGGAGTGTTCGTGGCTGAGGACCCCAGGGATTCCGGGGCCCAAGCCGTGGGGCCGCGGGCCGCACCTGACCGCTGCACCTGGAACAAGGAGCCTTCTGAAGCCGCAGCAGCGCTTGTGTAATCAGAGACGTGAGCAGAGGGAGCGGCCACATCCTCGCAGTGCCCCACAGGGCCCTGGCTCCCGCCCCCACCCTAGCACTCTGGAGGGTGCTGAGGGCCCAAGGGCTTAGGGACGCGTGTCCCCTTTCCCATCCCCCACAAGCTAGGCGGACCTCCTACGGAAAACAGGAAAGCGTGGTCGTACCTGGGGCTTAGTCTCTAGGGGCGAGGCAGACAACTTGTTTCAAAACCCACCATCTCCTGAAATCTCCTCTGAACAGCCAAAAACCAAAAACGTTCTACAGCCCACCTGATCGCTGCCTTTGGAAGGGGCGTATTTTTGTGGCAGGGTCTCCTTGGACCTTAGAAATCCAATGCTTCCGAATCCTTCAGCAGGTACAAAGGATGTGGATTAGATATGCTTCAAGGCAGGACACGCTATGTAAGATTTGTCTTACTGCATATGCCTAAAATCCCAGCACTCGGGAAAACTGAGGCAGGAGAATTGAGTCAGGGCCAGTCCAGAAAATTTGACAACATCCTGTCTCAAAATTTAAAGAGCTGGAGATAGCTCAGTAGTGTGAAGGCCCTGGGCTCAATCTCAGTGCCCCCAACCCTTTTCCAGCCCAAAGACCCCTTTAGTTTTCCAGCGACAAACCACTATTGGAGTTCTCAGGGTTCCAGCGGACTAAGAGCCTGAGGAGGGCCTGGCAGGCCAGGGAGGGCAGTCCATACCACCCCACCCAACCAGGTGGGGAAGACAGAATAGACACAGCAACAGTTTATAAATATATAACTATATTTATTTTGAATATTAAATAGTTTTTAAATTACAAGCAATTTATTGAATCACACTATGCATCAATATACAGTAAAAATCTTACAATTTAAAAATGTACACAATTTAAAGTTCATTAACTGTTATATTGCCGTGAACCTCTTTCCGACCGGTTAGTGCAGCCTGGAAGGCGTGAGACTCAGTCGGTGTGGACACCTCCAGGTCCTTGTCTGCAGGACAGTGGGTACACGATGCCCCAGGCTTGTCAGGACCGGCTATCCCCACGCAGACCTCAGTGACGTAACAGTCCTCATTCATGCCGCGTAAGCTGACCCAGCAGTTACTGGTGGTGCAATACTGTCAACATGTCTCTACGAACTCATTTATATGTCGAAGACAGTTTTCCTTCTCAACAGCCAGGGCTGCAGCCAAACCATTACAACTCAGGAATATTGATTTGAGATTTAAATGTGAAGTCAGTGTCTACACCATTTTTATCTTAAGGCTACTTCTCCCACAGCCAAAGCTCTGAAGTTCAAAACTTCGAAGAAGACATCTGAATTTCCAGGTGACAAAGGGGCTGGGTAGAGGAAAATGAGCTGCCTCCCTTCCACCTGGTTCTGGGGACAGATATATAATAAGTCATTAACTTTACAAATACCCTATGGGAAACGAATAAAAGCAAGAGATTTTGAAAGGCCTGTTATGGCAGCAAGACATTCAAGGGCTCCTCTCAGGTAAAGCCATCTCTATAGATAACAGGGGCCTGAATGTTCAAAAATAGAATGCGTGCTCCGCTGTCAGCTCAGCAGAATTAAGCCTGTGTCTGTCACCCTGAAAACGAACACCTTCCGACCCAGATGTGGAGGCTCAGGAGGAGCTGGGACCACTTTCTCCATGTTCCTCTTTCCGTCTTATGCCAGGCTTGGCTAATAGCACAAATAACCATCTGGCTGGGGGGAAGTGAAGGATCGTGTACTTGTGTTGTGGGATCTAAAACATACTCTGCCATCCAGGCATCAGCAACCTTCCCTTATCTAGAGAATGCCAGTAATTTATTTCATGTTTGAAAATCTACCACTGGTAACTGATTTATCTGTTAAAAAACCCAAAAACCCCAAACCCCTGAAAATAAAACCAAAAAACTGAACAACAAAGTACACGCTGACATTTTAAAAATGGGCTAAAGTTTTAATCTATTTAATTAAATTTCTTTGTATTGCTTGAGATTCTAAAAGAACATGTTGACTCATATGTTAATGAGAAAATAGTCTCCTCTTCCATGCAATGCCACAGTACGATCCACACCTCCCCACAATGTACAAAATGCTTTTTGGCAATAAATTATGAGTGATATAAAAATTAAAAATGGAACTTATGTTTTAAAATCTTAATGTGAAAATGTACAGCCCTGAAATATCAATAAACTTATCCTGGGCTTACTGTATAAATAGAAGGCGATATAGACTATGAATTTGATTTTCGTCGTTAAATCTGAATTCCTTTGACCCAGGATTTAAATAATCTAATAAAATTACCTCTCATATGTCTCTCTCAGTCAACTATGACTAGTAGATAGAGGTAAAATTCAGAAAGCTCATGAAGTCTCCATGGTGAGGAATTCAGAGTTATGACAGTTTTGGCAAGATCACCCTCAATGCCCTGTTTTTAATGCAGGTGTCTGCCACGAGCACGAGGGCTCCCTGCAGGGGCCCCGGCACACGCTCTGCTCACATCAGGTGGGGAAAGGGCAACTCCATTCAGAATTTCTTGCTTTGCAAAATTATTGCTTAGTATAAAAAAATTCATGGAGCGAATCACAATTGCTAAGAAAGGTCACAATTTACTGTGTAAACTCTAGCCAATGTCCACCCTTGCCGTCAGGACTGGGACCCAACCCCTCCAGCTGACAGCAAGGGCCTAGACTCATCCTGGCATCACCCTGGCATCTGGGAAGTAGATCAGCACCAGGAAACAGCTGGGGCGAAGGGCCAGCGTGGGATACCTCCCGGTAGAACACACTGCCACGCTGCACAGCCACAGGAGACTTCCTGACATCCAAGTCGAACTCCAGGCCGGGACACTGAGGTCAGCTCTGTGTGAGGGACACAGGATTCTGACGCAGCCGCACTGCAGATGCTCAGCTCCTTCCAAAGCAAGAGGAGACTCAGTTCCTACAGCAAGAGGGAAGGGCCAGGCGTCCCTTCTGCACAGCTGGAGAATGCAGTGTGTGTCCTGGGCTGCAAGCATTGGCCAGCCTGGCCGGGCTCAGAGTGTCCCTGAGCTGAGAACCAGCTTCAGAGATGTCTTAAGAGCTTGAATCAACATTACCTGCAGTGGACAAATCACCACTGGTCGCCAGAGCCCGTCACAGGGACATGCACACCTTGGGGGTCCCCATCTTCTCGAAGGAAGGACTCAGCAGGGCTCGCACGGCCTTGCTGCTGCACCATGCTGTGGCCGGCACTGCAACCAAAGCCAAGGGTGGGTGGACCCGTCACCTTTACCAAAAGGGTTTAAACGCCAGAGCAGTGGAAGAATCTGCCCGGGAGGCTGCAAAACCCTTGGGCAGCCCAGAGAAGATGCATGTGCCACAGGGAAACCACCTTCTAAAGAAGAGACAAAATGTGTTTGATTCAATCATTTAAGTGGACGCATCAAAAATATTTCTTATAAGAACATAAAACACTAACATTCAGAATCAGTATCATGTATGAAAGAGTACCATATATACAGTTCTAACAATTCTGAAGACAGCATTATCACTCAAAATATTTAAGCTTTACAAGTACCATGCAGGGCAAACTATCAAACAGGAAGAAAAGAAAATCAAACTAGTGGATAGCACCAGCTTGACCTGCTGTATTTTCCTTGAATAATTTATGACTCTGTACAATATTGGGGACTCTTAGAACACTTCTCCACAGTGCAATTACAGAGAGCAATTAGTGACTTCTTTCAAAACAATAAATATGGCTCACTTGTGACCACTCCCCTGGCGCATCCTCCGTGGCACCTGTGCCCAGACCCAGAGGTGCAGGTGTAGACGCAAAGGACAGCAGCACAGAAAACAGGCACCCCCTGGCGCCTCAGTTCCCCCACTCAGATGCAGCGTGACCAGCGATGAGCACTTCAAGCGTTCGAAGACCTCGGGTGTGCGCAGCAGGAGTGGCAGGGTGGCTGCAGGGCCTCACGACTCCCTTCCCTTCCAGTCCTCCGGTCTCACTTGGCCGTGGTCGCTGACAGGCGGGAACACGGCTGGGGCCTGGAGACTGCTAGCGAGCCTCTAATCCTTTTCTCCGTCTTCGCTGCTGCCTATTTGGGTGAGAGGAAGCAATGCACAAAGCACGTTTCAGAAGTGATTGTCCCAGGTGATAATCTGCACAGCAGGAAAAGCAGCTCAGCTTGCTGGCTGCCTCACCCCTGCCCGCGCTGCCCGACTCTGCGCACCCAGCTGCTCTGCGCACCCAGCTGCTTGGCTCCCATGGCGGCTGTGCGCAGGGTGTGGAAGGAAAGCAGGCTGGACAGGGGCGCACACCAGCCCCTCGGGCACAGGCATTATCTCCCGGCACCAGTGAAGCCGAGCAAACACAAATAAAAGCGTTTTATGGTTCACATTTATTATTTGATCTGTAAACTTCAAATAAAGAAACGCACCTATTTATTAATATTTATCTTCTCATCTAGGTACAGGGGAAATTATCCGTATGTTCAGATCCTGCCGCTTCAAATGTGCCCGTGCCCTGCATTCCCACCTAGCCCTCTGGTATCACACGGAGACCAGGACTTAATGGCTAAATCAACATTCCTAGGGGGAAAGCCAGAGAGCCCAGGCTCAACTCCAAAGGTCTGGCCGGCCGAGTACTCAGAGGAGCGCACGCCTGCTGAAGGGCTGCCACTCTGGAAAGAAGTGAAGACTGCACAGCAAGGCAGCAGCCGGAAGAAAAGAAAAGGCAGAGCTGAGCTGGGGAACTGCTGGTGTCCTGGACCCTGGGCCCCCAGCCCAGTAAGGAAACAGGACTCTGTTTCCACGTGTTCCTAAAAGCAGGGGCACGGCCCCAATCCACCATCAAGATTAAGGATTGCAGGAATTTTATGGAAAAAAATTCATTAACTGATTCACAGCACTAGGGATTGAACTCAGGGTCTTCCAACTAAGCTGCATCCCTCATTTCCCCTATGCCACGCCATGTCAGGCCATGCAAGGTCTTGCTATGTTGCTACGCTACCAAGTTGCCTAAGCTGAGCTCAAAATTGCAATCTTCCCAGAGGGCTTTGATTACAGGTGTGTACCACCACACCTGGATATAAAAAATTTATAATCTATTCAGTAGACATCCAGAAATATCAGATTATCAAGCTTCAAATCCACGGTAGGGGTGGGGTGGGGATGATGAGACACACATACTATCAAGCCAAAACCCAACCCGAGGCCACCTGCCCAAGGCAGCCCACGAGTGCTTCTCACCTCCTTGCTCCATGTCCGAGTCCGTGAGGTGTGTGAGAGAGAAGCTGGCGATGTTGGCAGGAGAGATGGAGAACCTGGAGCAGGGTGACATGTGTGGCCAGCTCTGCTCTGTGCTCCGGGCTGGTGGGGGTGGGGAAAAGTACTTGGACGGCTGAAGGGAAGGCTTGGAGCCCAGAAGGTTGCTTGTCGTCTTGGACATGAAAGGATCTGGGGAGAAGTCGTCATCCCACTCGAAGCCTCCACCTGAAAAAAGCCTCCGGTTATCACCGTGCCATGAAGAGCGGGGCCCAGACGCACAGGTGCCCTGGGCACGCGAGCCAACTGGCCCTGCTGCCAGATGGCCAGCTATGCCCCAGGTGTCGGGAGGAGGTTATTCAAAGCAATAAGCCACGTGCTCTTGCTCAAGTGTTTACATTACCAGCGCTCTGCTTTCTGTCTATGCTTAAGTTAGTTAATCAAGTGAAATACCTTCTTCATCGGTGGAGCTCTCGGAGTTCAGGCACCTGCTCAGGTAGGGCGAGCTGGTGGCCGGAGCCAGGCTGCTGGGCCCAGGGTGGTGTGCTTCTTCTCCACAGTGCCCCAGCTCTTTGGTTGGGGTCTCCTGAAAAGCCAAGCAGAAGTGCTCGTCAGTCTGCGCCCGGGAGCCACTCAGTGTGTCGCAGCCCAGCTGGCAGGTGCCTTATGATTTGAAGGGTAGTTTCATCCTGGTAAGGAGGGACTGACGGGCAGCCTACATCGCCCTCTGAACATGGCTTAGACAACTGGGTTGACAGTGAAGGAACCAGAGCAGATGGGGAAGAATAGGAGTTCAAAGTGCCACCAAACCAGCACTTCATCTTGGTATCTCCGATGTACTCAGCCTTGATCAACTCAACCTGAAAACTAGAGGGGCCCTGGTGCAGACAGCTGCCGAGGCCTTTGGTTCTGGTTCCAGGGGAGGAAGGGGGGTTCTGATGTCCAAAGAGAGAATTCTAGGTTTTTCTCTCTCTTTCCCTCTTTTGCCACTGCTAGGCCGACACAGTCTCAGGGCGACAGGAGAGTGTGACTCTGAAGGACTAGAGCTGGGGAGTGAGGGGCTGCTGCTGATTCCTACTGTCCTCCCTGCTGGACTCAGATGGCAATGCCAAGCCCCAGCCTGGGGAGGGTCTCAGAGCTACAAAGTCCAGGGCCATCGAAGGGAGCAGAGCTCAGAAAAGTGGCTGGGGGTCTCTGGGGCCTACTTGAGCAGACCCCAAACAACATGCAAATGACACATGACACACATTCTGGCCTGGCCCCAGGTGGCCTCCACTATAGGAGAGGCTTTGAAAGGGGAACAAGCATTGAAACCACAACCACAGAGGGTAAGTGGGCCCAGCTGGGGAAGAGCTGTGAAGACACAAGTGTCAACATTTGCCACCGAGCATAACAACACAGAATAATCTGATAGCATGCAACACAAAATCTACAATCACCCAGTAGCCAAAGAACCAGACAAAATCTAATTCACAGGGGTAACAGCAATCAGTCAACACATGCCAGTGTCAAGAGGGTGGAGATTCTGGAATCACTCGAAAAAGACATTGAAAAGTGCTCAGGCTGGGAGTGTAACTCAGGGGGCAGAGTGCTTGCCTCCTGTGTGTGACAGATACTTTGTATTCAATTGCAGCGCCAAAAAATACCAAAGTAAAACAACAATAACACCCAAAAAAACCAAACCACCGGGAAATCAAAACAAGCACAATCTCGCAAAAAGAAATGTGAACAAGAACACACTCCAGCAAGGAAGCACAAGAACTCTCCAAATGAGTGGAAATACAGTACGTCTCAGCAAAACACAGATGAGCCAAACACAGTGGTACATGCCTGCAATTCTGCTACTACTTGGGAAGCTGAGGTAAGAGTATCACAAGTTTCAGGCTAGACTGGGAAATCTTAACAAAACCATGTCTCAAAATAAGATTTTTTTAAAAAAGGACTGTGCATGTGGCTCAGTGGTAGAGCACTTGCCTAGCCTGCACAAAGCCAGGGCTTCCAGCTCCAGTAGGGGGGACAAAGAAAAGAAACAAATGACCTAATCCAGCCAACAAGAAAAACAACTGGAGGAAAAAAAAAGAGAACAGGCCCTGGGGACCTGTGGGAAGACACTAAAAAGTCTAAGGCTGGGGTCCCAGGCAGAAAGGACAGTGTTGTGCAGAAAAGTTCTTGGAGCAAGTAATTGCTAAAAACTTCTCCGGTTGGTACAAGACATAAAACTACAATTCAATAATTTCAGCAAACTTGACACAAAATAAGCTTGAAGAAATCCAGGCCCAGGCACTGCACAGTTAAACTACTGAGAGCAGAAGATAAGGGAAAACAGCTGATAGCAGCCAGACAGAGCCTACACTCTTTAATGGGGGATAACAATCTAAACGACTACAAATTTCTCACAAGAAACTATGAAGGCCAGAAAGAAGCGATGCTTTTGGGGGGTAGGAGATGCTGTTGGGGATGGAGCCCAGGGTAGGAGAGAGTACAGTAGTACCTCAAGTCAGGAACTTAATTTGTTCCACAATTCTGGAAAAGATGGCCACGTCTGCACGCGTGTGGGAAAGATGGCTGCAGTTATGTCTGCCACCTGATGCACAGTTCACAGACGAAAGCACATGCGAACAAGGTACCACTGTATTCCACTGCACCCCCACTGGAAGTGGTCTCTTGCTGAAAGAAAAGAACTATCAACAGAGAACTTAGTGTTTAGAAAAAATAACATTGGGGAGTAAGTGTGAGATGGAGAAAAACTCAGAATTTGTTGTCAATAGATTTGGAAGGGAAAAAAAAGAAAACAAGAGAAAAGCTAAACAAACTCCTTTAGAGGGTCACTGTCACCAGATGAAAACTTGGAATGTCAATAATGAACAAGAACAAAGGAACTGGTAATTATCTGGGTAAATATAAAACTATTTCTCTCCTCTTGAATTTCATTAAATGTTTGGTGACTGAAAGTAAAACTCATTGCACAATCTGAGGGGTTTCCAAAGGTCTGTATGTCCCAGCATCAGGAGAGGGTAAGAAGGTCCGAGATCTGTGTGGTATTTGGGTCTCCCCTTTCCATCCAAGCAGATAATGTGTATCCTGAAATCTTAGAATAACCTCTATCGGAACTGTAACACAGAGGAGATACACAGTTAAGCAACTGTAACACAGAGGAAATACACGGTTAAACTACTGGACTAATGAAAATGTAACTCTAATAATTACAGAAGTGAAGGAAAGAGGAAAACCAAGAGAAAATGCTGTACCTAAATACAAACAGTAATCATTTCATGAAACGTAAGTAGTCTAAATACCATTCAAGACAGATTTCCAGAAGAAATTTATGAGCACCCTCCCCACACTCTTGCTGGGTGGATTGGGGACAGAGGAAAGGCTTACTGATGAGCAGTAGGGTTTGGTCATGAAGGAGTGGAAGCCCTACTGCACAGTAGATGACCACAGATTATGTGTACTTTTAAAAGCAGGGATGGTCTTGAATGATTCACCATCAAGAAATGATAAATGTTTGAGGAGATAAATGTTTACCTTGATTTAAACACTATGCAATGTACACATGGAACAATGTCTCACAGCATACTTCCAAAATATGCACAGGTAAAAAATAAATTTAAATAAACACTCCAATTATACAGTAAGAACTTGTGGCAAATATAGAGGTAAACTAAAGGCATAAACATGAAAAAAAGGGGCTGAGATTTAGCTCAAGGCTGCAGTCACCTGCCTGGCAAGTGCAAGTTATGAGTTTGATCCCCAGTACTGAAGGAAAAAAAAAAAAGCTGAATAAACATGAAAGAAAGATGCCATACAAATACTAATCCAGAGCAGAGCAGCCACGTGTAGCTCAGAAGCAAGAATACAGGATATCACATGACAGTGAAAGGTCCATTCCTCAGGAAGACCTCCACCTCTATGGACTTGGATCTTGTGGAGCTGCAACACACACGGCAAATTGGACACAGAACTGCGCAGCTCTGCAGCTGAAGAGTCCAACATGCCCCTCCTAGCAACAGAAACAGCAGCAACAATAGAGAGGTACCGAGCAATACTCCCAGCAATGTAATTTGGATATTTAGAGAACAATCATCTATCCCCCAGAAGCGAAATACAGGCTTTCACGTGCACACAGGATATTCGCCATGACTGATCATATCCTGGCTCTAAAATAAACCTTAAGAGATGTGAAAGAACCAAAACCACACAAAATGTACACTCTGACCACAATGGAATCAGACTAACAAAGTAACAAAGACACAAGAAAACCCTCAAAACTTGCATACCAAACAACAGACTTAAGGCAAGCCTTAAGGAAAATTAGGAAATACTTTGAGCTAGATGAAAAGGAAAATAACACTACATTAAGATGTGTGAAATGCTAAGATAGTAAGAACATGGAGGAAAAGTTGCACAATTAATGCCAATATTAGAAAAAAAGGTCTCAAATCTCAAGCTCTTACCTTGACAACTTAGGGGAAAAAAAAGCAAAATAAATCCAAAGTAAACAGAAAGGAGTAAATAAGAGTGAGAAGGCAGAAATCAACGAAATTGAAAAAAAGGAAAAAAGACACCCCATGAAAGCAAAAGCAATTATTCAGAGATATCTGCAATTTTAAATCATCTCTTCTAGAAGCTTCACGAGGAGGAAGCATGTCCCGATTCACTTCATGAGGCCAGCATTTCCCACACAGCAAAACCAAAGGTGGTGCGAAAAACTAGCAGAAAAACTAAGGCAGGGCCCAGGATGCCAGGGCTGTGTAGCTACACTGTGTCTTGTGCTCTTCCCACTGACCTCCCTGCCCCTCAGCACAAAGGCTCTCCCAGGCTGGGGAGGTGGGCTGAGGCACCTCTGGGGAAGGGCGGGGCACAGCGCTCAGATTCAGTTTGCACAGGAAACCCTGCCATGCATGTTACAATCAAATGTGGAAGTTTAAGGACTTTGCTGAGAAATTCTAAGAACAGAAGTGAACAGGGCCAAGCCGAACAAGAGAGCATAAAGCAATGTGCAACAGAAAGAAGACAGAAATATCTGGTCATAGTGGATACAGCTGTAAGCCCAGCTACTCTCGAGGCTGAGGCAGGAGGATCACATATTCAAGCCCAGCCCAGGCAATTTAGACCCTGTTTCTAAATAAATAAATAGAAAAGGAAAGAAAGAAAGAAAGAAAGAAAGAAAGAAAGAAAGAAAGAGAGAGAGAGAGAGAGAGAGAGAGAGAAAGAAAGAAAGAAAGAAAGAAAGAAAGAAAGAAAGAAAGAAAGAAAGAAAGAAAGAAATTAAAACAAGGGTTGGTTATGCAGCTCAGTGTGAAGGTCCTAACTTTAATCCCTAGTTCAGGCTCTTCCCTTCCAAGAAAAGGAAAAGGCAATCCAGAAAAAGTACCCACGTCTCTTGCCCTTAATTTAAAATGAATTCCCTGTGAGAACGACAAACTACAGTGGTCCCTTGAGATACAACCGGCCTGACATACAAACAACTTGGGATACAACTGGAATTTTAGTTTTAACTTAGAAAGTCTTGAGTTACAACCCAAATGCTGGTTGCTTGTGCTTTCAGATGATCTCAGATACAAATTCAACCCCTAAAAAGTTCTATAATGAACATGACAACGCCCTTTCCAGTGTGGATTTACCTAAGAAACTCAGGCTAACGTCTCTTCAAGGAGACTGAGATCTGCCGGGATATGGGAGGGAACCTTTGAAGGCTGCATGGAGGAGCCTGAGCCTTCAACTGACCAACTGGGTTAAAACCAGCTCTTGCAAACAAAATGCATTTGTAAGCTGAGTCCACTGTGCATTTCTACCTAATCTTGGAAATAGCATCAATCCCATTACTTTGTATAATCACTATCTTCTCTCAAAATGGCAATTAAAAAACTTAACTTCCTAACATAATATAAAACTTTAACACAGACAGATGTATCAAATAATTCTGAGGTAGGGCCGGCGATTTAGCTCAGTGGTGTTGGCACCTGTCTTGCAAGCACAAGGGCCTGGATTTGATCCCCAGTAACCACATATAATACTGGGTGTGGAGACTCACACCCAGCAGCAATCAGTACCATATACCAACAGTGCCGGGCGTGGTGGCTCACGCCTGTAATCCCAGCACTCGGGAGGCAGAGGCAGGAGGAGTGCTGTGATGTGAGTTGGAGGCTGAGCTCAGGGCCAGCCTGAACTACAAAGCGAGACTCTGTCTCAAAAAAAAAAAAAAAAAAAAATTCTGAGGTAATAGATACCTGGTCAAACAGGTAGACTGTGACATCATCGAAGAAAGTGACTGCCTTCTTCTCCCTCTTCCAGTCTTCAGGCAGCTTACTGATGGCCACAGTGGCTGCCGCTGTGGGCTTCAGCAGGCTCCGAAGGTGCCGGCTGTCCTCGTCATTGCTGAGAATTATGGGTACAGGGTGCTCAATGTCATCTTCTGACTCCGAGCTGAGACTGTGCAGGTTGAAAGCCCTCAGCTCCTCATCAGAGTCATCGCTGTTTTCATCTTCCTCATCAGCATCCATCCCATCCTCGGAGAGGTCGAGTAGCCCAGACACGCCGAGTTTGCCCAGGTATTTCCCTTCGATGTCGGGCTCCTTCAGCTTGGCCCCCTCAGAGTGGCCTGAGAAGGACTTGTCCCCAGTGGAGTTTGTGTACGCAAGGAGTTCATTAGTGTTGGTCCCCGTGGAGGTGAGGGTGCAGGGGCGATCCTCCTGTGCCTCAAGGTCATCGCTGCTGCTCAGTTCGGAATTCAGCAAACTCAAGGGGCTGCTAGCCTCGTCTTCCACAGCAGGCACATGTTGGGAAACACCAGCCGGCGCTGGCCCCCATGTTTCTACGAACTGCATGTTACCAGGATTTTGCAAAACAGGACAGCTTTGATCTGCCTGGCTTCCCTGGGCTTCCAGGCAGCTGTCTTTGGCACCAGGGCATTGCTCTGGGATGACTAGCTCGGGCAGCGACTGGCCCTTTGTTAACACCAACCCCGAGGTGGAAGCCCCTGGGACCTCCTCAGACTTTTTATCCGGCTCTGAGTCATTGTCTGAGAAGTATGCAGAGTCTCGGTATGAACTCTGCGAGCCTGGGGCAAAGGTCTGTGAGGTGCCTTCTGCACCCCTGTGGCTATCACCTGCATCTGAGACGACAATGACGGGGTTGGGAGGCAAGGTGCTAGGCCCAGGGTCTCTGGCAGCAGCTGGGTTTGAATCTGGGGTTTCCTCGGTGGCAGGGTGCAGAGTCCACTCCGGGGACTCCAAGTTCTCCGTTTCGTAGCCACTGTCTGCTGGCTTATCAGGGGGCGGGAGTTTCTGAGGGCTGCGGGAACCTAAGGACTCCAGTAATACCTCGTGGACATCCACAGAATCCAGGGAGTCTGGGGTCTCCAGAGATTGTTCGGAGGTTGGGACGGCCATGGACGAGCTGTCTTCCAGAAGGCTGTCCTGGCTGGTGGAGTCTGAGGAGAGGGTGGACGCCAAGCCTATGTCTTTGGTGGCATCTTTAGAATTGAGCTGATTTAATGTCTCCACAGCTTCTAAGTTCTTCTCCTGAAAACTACCACCATGTTGGTCTCCTGAAAAGAGCTGATTCTGTAAGTCCTGTGTGGACTGTGTACTGGATTCTGCACTGGCCTGACTGGCAAGACCATCCACGAGGGCACTGTCCCTTTTGGTTAGTCTTAAGGCCTCCTCACTTTGGCAAGTTCTGTCAGGGGGCCCACTGTCCATGCTGTGGGTTTTGGCATTGGTGGAGGGGCTTTCAGTGCGGGCAGTCATAGAGTCTGGGTGGGGGTCCTGGGGAGGACCATCTTTCGGGACACTGTAGTCCCAACTTGAAGACTCACCCTCTCCTGGCCTCAGAAGAAAATCTGAGGTGCCCCCAGGAGGTGTTTCTTCTGCTGTGAGGGAGGTAGGAGGTACCTGTACTTCCGCGGAAGACGGTACTGTGGTGTTTTGAGTGGCGCCCTCGAGTGTGACACCTGTATCTTCACCCTTGGCGCTTGTGTTCTCCTGTGGTGAAGGAGAGGCGGGTGCATCTTCAGCAAACTCAATCTCATTATCTACAGAGTTTCTACGTGATGTTTCCAACAGAGCTCCAGTAAAACCAGCGTTCTTAAGTTCTGTGTGAAGATTGTTTATAAGCTCCTTGCTAGACAGTGAGTCTTTCATTAAGTTTTTCTCTTGAAGAAATAAAAAGTTTTCTGATAATTCTTGAACATTCAATGGTTCAAAGTGATCTTGGTGTAAAAGATTTTCTGATAAACAAAAAGGCTTGTGGTCAAAAAGCTTAACCGGCTTTTCTTTGTCAGAGTGGCAAGTTATTCCTGCCTCTCGGGGGTTCTCCAAACTTGACCCTAAAGTGGTTGGCTTAAAGTCAGCTGGAACTCCATTTAGTTCCATTAAGTTGAAAATTTTTTGGTGACTGGGCAAATCCTCAGTTTGCTCAAGATCATTAAATATATTGTTGAAAGGACTCTCTGGAGCACTGGTAACCTGTAAGTCCTCGGCTAAGGTAGAATCTTTAGGGTCTGTGCTGCTGTGGAAGAAATCCTCATCTGTACTAGAGTCCTCAAAGTCAAGGTTCCTGAGGGCTGGGACCTGGGATGCCTCGGCTCCTGCCTTTTCTGGGTTATCCATTTCTGTTGTGAGCAGCGTGGGCGGGTAATCGAGCTCCACGTTGCTTCTACTCTTTTCTTCTAACTGGATGTAATAGTCACTTCCAACAGAAAGATTGTGAGCATCAAACACAGGAACCACTCCAGGGGCTCTCAGGGGTACTTCCTGGCCACTACTATCTTGTTTCCCAGGCCCGGGATCTGAAAGGGAGCTCTCAAACACTTCAACAGGAAAGAAGATGCTGGAGTAGGACAAGGCTTCATCTGGGTGGCCTCGACTGTGCTCATCAAAATGGTCGTGTTTGGCAGCCTCCCACACGTACTCGAAGCTCAGCCCCTGGCTCGTTTCAGTCACCGTGAGGACTTCCTCCATCTCTCGACCAAGCCGATCTCTCGTAAAGTGGTCCAGGATTGGGAACGCGGTGTTGCTTGAGGTGTCTCTGCTGTTAGTGCTTGGCTTGAGAGCATTCCACTGCTGCTCAAAGTCGACCTCTGGGTCCCGCTGGCTCTGCATGCGCAGGTAAGTCAGCAGTCTGTGCACGTCCTCAGCTGCTGGCCGCTTGTCTGGTGACAGCCAACAGAACTGTAAAATTTCATACCTGAGCACGACAGGAGAGGCAATTAGTGGAATGATAATAAACTATTTTAAGATAAGACTTTACAAGGAGCCTGAAAACTAACTCAGTACCCCCAAATATTTCTGTCCCTCAATCACTGCCAATCAGCATACAGACTTCAGTTCATGGACAGATTATGGTATAAGAAGAAATGAAGAAATGTAATAATATCTGACCCATTCATTTTTTGTGTTTTCAGGACATTTCAAGGTAGCAAGATGCAATTCATTTGCTAGGTTATTTGTTCTTCTGGTGATAAGCAATGACTCAGCCAATGAATTCAGAAATAGGTCTACCATGCACTCCTTATAACACATGCCCTATCTCACACTTTTTTTTTTTTTTTAGGTTTTTGGAA
>PVIR01008762.1:31022-55734 GCA_004026965.1 Petromus typicus
ACAATCCTCCTGCCTCTGCCTCCCGAGTGCTGGGATTACAGGCGTGAGCCACCACGCCCGGCACTGTGGATGTGGTACTGGTTGCTGCTGGGTGTGGGTCTCCACACCCAGTATTGTTATGTGGTTACCAGGGAATCGAACCCAGGTCCTTGCGCTTGCGAGACAGGCGCCGGAACCACTGAGCTAACTCCCCGGCCCCTATCTCACACTTTTTGATTTACTCATTTTATGTTGTGAGAACTCGCATGGACAAAGGCTCTTGCAGCTGATCTCCACTCTCCTAAAAACAGCAGCCTCTGTGGCTTATTGCTTCCTGCGATCAAGTTGGAGCTCAAGGAGGAACCGGGTCTCTATCATGTGTTATAACTAGATCTCTCCACAAAGCCTCACATGCTCATAGGTGGGGCTTTCTGGAGGTGACTGGTCCATGGTAGGTGTGACACTGGATTACAGTGTGTGGTTCCAGGATTAAGGATGTGTGGTAATTACACTGGCTTAGCATATATTTGGATGTGGACAATGGGACAGCCCACCCTGGGAATGGGAGGCACCAGCCCAAAGGCTTGTAGCCTGGATGGGATAAAGGAGAAAGGGAGGCTTGCTGTTGCTGTTGCTTGCTGCTGTGCTGCCTCCTGCCTGCCCTGCCATGGACTATTTTTCCCATGATGAACCTCTGGCAGGCTGCCCTGTCTTGGAACCAGCAGACTATGTATGGACTGAAACCTCTATAATATACAGAGCTAAATAACCCTTTTCTTTCTAACTCTGGGTGCTGGGTACTTTGAGAAGAGTAACCAAAACAGTCCCTGCAAGGTTTGATGATTACGGTCAAAATCTTAAAACTATGCCCATGAGCAGAAGCAAAAACGAAAACAATATCACAGTACTGCATTTAGAGACTGTCTGCTGGGTCGTTCTGGGTCAGAAAACTAGCAACCCAGGGAGCTGAGCACAATTTGAAAACAGGGCCTAGCCAGCTGGGCAGAGGGGAGCAGGCAGAGGTGAGAAGGGAGGTGAAGCGGATCCTTCTGGGAATACAGCAAGAACTACTCCACAGACTTGTGTAAAAGGTAAATGTTTTCCAAGCGTCAATATACACTATGAAATTAGTTCCCATTGCCAATTTCAGCACTATCATTTTTAAGCCATTTAAGTTCTTACACATTAGTCATTGCTTATATAAACAGCCTTATTTTAAAACAATTCCACAACAGAAAACTTGTCTGATACTGGCTTTTCTAGTCAGTTCAATTTTTCTTTACTGCATGTAATACACAAATTTCTGCCGATTGTAAACATTTTTTAAATGAACATTAAAATTTAAAAAGATAGTAATTCTTAAATCAGTCATGAATAATGTAAAATGGTTGCTTTTCATAATGCCTTCTGTTTAAAAATAGGAAACAAGCTGGGTGTGACATCCCATTCTTGTAATTCCAGTATTGTGGGAGGCTGAGGCAGGAAGACTGCTTAGTCCCAGCAATCTAGTAAGACTTTATCAAAATAAGAAATAAAAAGGGCTAAGTATGTAGCTCAAAGAAAAGGCCCTGAATTCAGTCACTGTACTTCATAAATAAGAAACATGTGAATTAAAACCAAATATGACTTCTCTGCCTTTTGCAAGTGACAAAGCAGAATGTGAAGCTACTGACCATCTGTCTGAATATGGCTGCTCTAGCTGGGGCTTTGGGAGCTTTGTGTCTCTCTCCCTGATGACCTGATTGAGGACGTCCAGGTCGGACAGGTTTGCATAGGGCTGAGCAGCATTACTGAAAAGCTCCCAAAGCGTCACACCCAGAGACCTGTGGAAACAGAAAATGGTTAGTTCTCTCTCCCATTAGATGACAAATTTTTTTTTTATTTGTACAGTCAGTAATTTCAAGGACAAAGTATGTACTGAAAAGGCTATTAATAAGATCATTTACAAGATTAAAAAACTCTCAAACCAATAACTGACATCACAGTTAATAGAAAAAGAAGCATTTTCATGAAAATGAGGATGACAAGAAGATGTCCTTACTTTTCTACAAATAATACTTTAGAGATCCTGGCCAGCTCACAAAAATATACAACACAGGTAAAAGCATCACTAAAAGGACATGCTTGTTAGAGCTGAAAGCCACTATGTTTTAAGTTCTCAGCAAAAAGACTGAAGATGTGATTAATACTCTGACTTTTGAGGTAGAAAAAAATGCCATTCACAGCAGTTCCAAACACCAGAAAGTATCTGAAGGAAGTCCTTACAAGGGCAAAAATTCTCTTCCCTGAACCCACGTACCTCCTGTTCTGGTTATTCCTCAGTGCCCTTGGTTTCCAGCTGCTCCCGGATTCCAGAGAGGTTTATGGCACTGCAGTGGGTCCCCTTCTTGCCCACCCCCCAGTGTTCTGTCCCCAGGTGGCCTTAGTGGCTGGGCTGAGGTTCTTTTCCTTTCTTTCCAGGTCTTTCTGCATTTCCTTCCCACAACATACTATCTTGCCAAGACTTTTCTACTGAGACGTTCCCAAACACAACAGTTACCTGATATCTGCAAAGCTTAAAACCCAAGGTCCTTAGTGTGACCCATCCCAGAAGACCTTGTGCTGGCAGACCAGGCGTGGCCTATGAAACTGCTTCTAAATTTGGCCATCTGCCAGTCTGGGGTGGCAGTGATTTCTTTAACTCTGATCAGTATGTATCTACAATATATATTTGAGTAACACACTTCTGGCTTAATGGTTTATCTGATATTGTAAAATAAAACTATAAATTATCTTATTTTTATAAATTAGTAAAAAAATTTAGCAAATTCAGTATTTAAGGGGTCATTTCTGTCTAAGGAAATAAAAGAACCCATCTCTCAATCTAATCCTAAAAGGAACAAGTGCTTCTCTTCCTCAATACAGAACTGTTAGGGACAGATGACTTCTTTGTATCAAAGAAATTTAAGATGGCATCAATGGCCTTAAAGAGTTTACAATTTAACTGAGGAAAATAAGAAATTCAAACAAAATACTAAAATCCAAAAAGGTGTTATATGGCTAACAGCAAATGAGTTGTATCACCACCAAGCCTGATTTGACTTCAGGCAAAGCTGCCCACCTGTCTCAATTTCTCCACAGCCCTAACTTTCCTCCCTCTGTCTCCCAATAAGGCCCACTTCCACTCATGCCACAAGCCAGGACTTTTCTTCAGAGGAGCACACAGAGCACAGAATTCCCAGTTCCTTAGGACCATCCAGCCTCTTCAACTGGGAAGAAAAATGTCCCACAGCTCTTTCCCCTCTGCATGAGTTTGCTTTTAGTCACCCTGGATGAGTAGTGGGTTTGTGTTGGCAGGACCCAGCAATGCCACCAAGGACTGCTCCCACTGCAGGAGCAGGGGCTGATCAGTCTCAGAGAACATGGGCTATTGTTTTCAGGCCAATCATCCATAAAGTACACTTAGACTGACCCTTAAGATGATGTGGTGGTGAACACCTAAAGCCCTGTACTTTGGGAGGCTGAGACAGAAGGATCTCAAGTTTGAGACCCGCCTGGGCAACTGAGTAAGACCTTCTGGAAAAAAGAAAAAAAAAAAGCTGGGGCTATAGCTTAGTGTGAAGGCTCTGGGTTCTATCTCTAGCACTAGAGATTAGAGTAAGGGAAGGAGATGAAAGGAACAGTAGGTGAGCCCAAAGGAATAATCAGGACACTGTCTACAATTCAGGCAGCTAAGATGAACAATAAAGGGGGGGAGTGGGTAACAATTATGAATTAAAGCTTGGGCCTGCCCAAGATAGGAGGTCTCACATTTCACCTCCTTAAAAGGCAAAGCTGTCACAGCACTGAGAGAAGGAGAGAGAATACACATACCTGTGTAAGGGGGTGTGTGTGAAGAAGTAACCACAGAGCAGGCCCTGACCTGGACTGCAGCCAGAACTCATCACAAGCAGTTCAAAAACTCTAACGCTGACTACATTAGGCCCTAGTGCAATCCCCCAGACACAGCAGGATACCTGGGTACCTAGCAGAAGTAAGTATCAGGTCCTCTCTGGAGGACGGCGCCTCATTCTAGATCTCCAAGGATTCTCAGACCAGAGAAGTCCCAGGGGAACAAGGCACCACCAGGAGAACCAAAGCTTTCGTTATTGCAATTATTAATAACTAATCTAATTATTAAAAACTCTGTGACAAATTTTATAAACCAAAAATACTTTTTAAAAAAGGCTTCTCGGCCTTTTGGCTAGTGCTAGAAAACTAACAGATTTAACGGAACAGCATAAAGCCAAAAGAGAATTTTAGGGAAAGAATTAGTGGTGTGAATACAGGTCTGAAAAGTTATTCAGAATGTGGCATAGACAATCAGAGAGCAAGAATACATAAGAAAGATTATGGGACAGAAGTTAGAGTAAGATGTGTCTAATTTCATTTCTAAAAAAGGAGAAAATGAGACAGACGCAATATTGAAAGGACAAAGGCTAAATATTTTCCAGGAGTAATAAACACCACTAACCTACAGATTTAGGAACCCAAATAAATCCTGAGCAAAAAATCTGTTAGTCCATACATATACACAGTATGGTGAAAACAGAAAGAAAACAAAAGATGCAGAGAAGATCTGAAAAGCAGTCAGAGTGAAAGTCTTATTACCTTCAAAGAACTTAGGCAGACTTACAGCTCACTTCTCAAAAGCAACAATGGAGGCAGAAGCAGAAGGATTGCTGTGAGTTTGAGGCTACCCTGGGCTACACAGTGAGTCCTGGGCCAGCCTGAACTACAAATCGGGACCTTGTCTCAAAAATACTTAAAAAACAAAACAAAAAAAAGCACCAATGGAAGCCAGAACACTACAGAATGACCTCTTCAGTACGCTGAGAGAAAAGAGCTGTCATCAGGTGAAAATACATCCCAAGAAAGAGGACAAAGTAAAGCCATGTTCAGACCTACAAAAAGAGGAAAAGTTTCTTTCCAGCAGACCTCAGTGAAGGACCCTCATTTCAAGCAAAAGAAAAATGACCCTAGCCAGGCTGGGTGGCTCAGACCGGTTATCTCAGCACTCAGGAGGCCGAGGCAGGAGGATTGCCATAAATTCAAGGTACAAAGTGAGACTCTGTCTCAAAAAACTAAAAGGAAAAGAAAAAAATGAAAGAAAAATCCTAAAGGGAATGTCTGAGGATTGATCAAAAACAAAAAAAGAGGAAATTGGTTTGTCAACTGGATAAATCTAAAAGCATACTGATATTAAGAAAAAGTCTGAGGTGGTCTGGGGATGTAGCTCAGTGAAGCTGCACACCTGCCTGGCAAGCACAAGTTCCTAAATTCAATCCCTGGTAACTAACACACACACCGACACAGACACACACATACACATACACACAGATACACACACACACAGACACATACACAGACACACACACACAGACACACACACCCAGCCCTAACTCTCCCTGGGGGGAGTAAAAGAAAAAATTAGGATAGCAAGGCATGCTGGCTACTGCCTGTAATCCCAGCACTTGGGAGGCAAAGACAAGATGATTGCTTTGAGTTTGAGGCTCGCCTGGGTTACATGGTGAGTTCAGGGTTGACCTGAACTACAAAGCGAGACACTGTCTCAAAAAACTAAAAAAAAAAAAAAAAAAAAAAGAAAAAGAAAAAATTAAAATAGCATTAATTATGTAAGTATCTGCATATATGGGATATGGATAAACAAAATTTTTCAGTAACGTTAAGAAATCAACTGTTAGATTAGAGCAAGTGAAGTATAATTACGCTGTAACTTCAGGAGCAGTCCTCTAAACTAAAAGGAAAAAAAAAAAAAAAAGATAAAGGAAAATCAGACCAAAAGAAACCAAGAGGAGGAAAGAAACAGGAGAAAAATAGCTCCAAAAAAATGTAAGTAGCTATCAATTAAGAAAACTGTGACTGAAACTGTTAGTCACAGATTTAGACATCATTTTTAGCATCCACTACACTGATCCCGATCACGTAACACTCTGAGCCCTTTTTGTTTTTTCAGCAAGTTGAATAATATCTACTAAATACCTACTGTACGCCAGGGCTTGCAGTAAGGCACAGAATATAAGCAAAATGAGGCTTTTGGTTTTAGAGAGGGAAACGGGCCAAAGAGGAAGTAACTCGGAGTTCATCACACCACAGGGACTGCAGCTGGCTCACGTCAGTGGCTGCCTTTCCACACTATCGGGAGCACTTCTTCCCACATCTTACAGCTACTTTTGTACTCAAAGAAGGACGTGGCCCTTGACAGACAGACTCAGTAAAAGTAGTAAACAGGAACATACCAGATATTACTATATTTAGTTTGTTCTGCAGTCAGTAGTCTGTCTTGGAAGCTGGTTACTAATTCTGGTGCAGTCCACCGAAGGGGGAAAATTTTTTTATCATCTGTCTCGATATAATCGTCCTGTGTTGGTAGAAAGCACAAAGAGTGTTCAGTAGAATTACATTTTTTGTTAGCTCAGTGACTTGGTTCCAGGTCTAACAAAACACCAAAATACACAGACTCAAAACACATCAGGAAAATCAAGTGGGTCTGAGGAGAGACTACCTGGGTGGAGGGCTGCGAGTGAGACACTGCTCTGAGGACCCCTTGGCATCCACAGCCAGTCTCTGAGCCGTGAATGCTCAGTCACCCTGCCGCATCTATGCAACCATGTGGTCTCAGCAAAACGCCTATCAGCCCATGTGTGTCAATGATGTACAAGAAGAGTTCAGGCAGAAGTGTGTGGGTGCATGATTTATGGAGGGGAAGGGTCCGAGTATGTGACTTAGTGCAAAGGTTCTAGGTTCAATCCCTGGCACTGAATAAACAGAGACCAGGTTATCCACTCTGCACTCTCTCAGCAGGCTACAGAGACGGGAGGCCTTTCTCCTTATCTATCAAGTGAGGATCACAGATGTACCTTCTTCGTGACAGGGATTAAAAGACAACCTTGGCACTACTTCACAGTGACTGGTACACCACAAGTGCCCAAGACATTAGAGCTGCCACGCAGCTGAATAGTCAACTTGTACTTATGTAATATGTTTTGAAGACACCATCCCTTTGGCCCTCTCAGGCACTCAGCAAAATAGAACAGAAATGATCCTTATTTTGTTGCTTAGAAAACGAAGGCCAAGTGCCTTTGCGTGAGGCCTCCCGACAGTATGGAGCTGGACTGTCTCGCTGTTTTCCCTTATTCCAGTGGAACACACACACACACACACACACACACACACGCACGCACGCACGCACGCACGCATGCATGTGTGAGATCTCACCTACTTATTTTCTTTTCAGAGGTATATTTATTTTTTTTTTTTTTAGGTTTTTTTTTGAGACAGGGTCTCGCTTTGTGGTTCAGGCTGGCCCTGAGCTCAGCCTCAAACTCACATCACAGCAATCCTCCTGCCTCTGCCTCCCAAGTGCTGGGATTACAGGCGTGAGCCACCACGCCCGGCACTGTGGTATGTGGTACTGGTTGCTGCTGGGTGTGGGTCTCCACACCCAGTATTGTTATGTGGTCACCGGGGAATCGAACCCGGGCCCTTGCGCTTGCAAGACAGGCGCCGGAACCACTGAGCTAACTCCCCGGCCCTCAGAGGTATATTTATGATAAGAGTTAAAAACTTAAAACCCCTAGTTTACTGAATTGAGCCACCGTTTTACTAACGATAAAGTGGAGAAATTCTATATGACATGTTATTCTGTAACACAAGCAATATAATTACTGTTGTCTACATGTTCATTTTGAAATTAATTATGAACCACCAGACTGCTTCAATTACACTGAGTACAATCCTTTTAAAGAAAGCATTTGGAAACCTGTACAAAACCTCAGGGCACAGAGCCACTGATTATCAGACAAACCACATACCAGCAGCCAATACTCACTTTAGGATGAGCAAACAAACCGTGCTGCAGAGAGGCACCACGACCAAGGCCCTTCCCTTCACCTCCAAAAACGCAGCTGTGGTACAACTTTGGGTTGAAATTAAATCACATGAAGGAGACAGTGTTTAAACCTTTGCTTACCTTGTACCTGCTGAATCCAATTCCGTAATCTCCCACTTTCACGTTTAAGTCAGAGGTGAGGAAACAATTCCGCAGGGCTAAATCGCTGCACACAGGGGGCGAGGACACAAGAGCAAGGAGAGTCAGCAACGGCTCTGACAGAGGCTTCTTTAGAAGCAGGAGTGGCGTGCTGTGCTTCCCAATATACACTTTCAATTCTCACAGAAAAAATGATTATGTACTATATTCCCAATTAATAGAATGATCACATTTTTGGCAAATAACATAAATGTTAAGGTTAAATACTAACTCTGTACCATGTTCGGCACTAAAAACAGATTTCTGGCTCATTTCCTAGTATTTTGAGAAATGATGGAGGAAGAGGTCTAAAAATATCTAATTTAAAATCTCCTTTAACAACTTTTATTACTTGAGCCTAGAATATAAGAGTAACAGTTACCTCTTTGAGCAACCTGAAGTTATCTACCTATCAAAAAGGCCTCACTTCCCCCTTATTTTTTTTTTTAAGGTTTTTTGAGACAGGGTCTCGCTTTGTGGTTCAGGCTGGCCCTGAACTCAGCCTCCAACTCATATCACAGCAATCTTCCTGCCTCTGCCTCCCAAGTGCTGGGATTACAGGCATGAGCCACCACACCGGGCACTTTGGTAAGTGGTACTGATCAATGTTAGGTGTAAGTCTCCACACCCAGTATTGTATGTGGTTAATCAGGGATTGAACTCGGGCCCTTGTGCTTGCAAGACAGTCGCCGGAACCACTGAGCTAAATCCCCAGCCCCTAATTCATAAAAATTTAAAGTATTTTTATAGGATTGTAAAAGACCCTCAACTAAAACTATTACATTCTCATTTTCATAGATTATCATTTCCAAAACTCACATCTGAAACGGAATCAAAATGCAGATGACAGCAACACCGAACACTGAAGTGATTATTCACGAACTAACTTCTGTGATTCACAATGATTCCCTTATGTAACAGTGGCTGGTATTTACAAAGCACTTCTTTTACGCGGGGCCATTTCTTCAATCACGGTACATTGCCTCTAAGCCTGGAATCTTCACAACACGCCTATGAGGTAGGTGGGCATTGTTATTTTTCCATTTAATAAATAAGGAAACTCAGGCACCGAAAGCTTAAGTGATTCTGCAGGAGTCACAATGCCAGGCAGGCAGGCACTGCTGCACTTTTGCCATGGGTGGCCACTGAAGACAGTACTAAGGGCTGTGGCGCAGGGCCACACAGGTGGTTGGGCCTGGTAAACTTGCTGACTTGAATTTCAAGTCAGTTAGGTTCACTCTCTGTTTACAAGTGACAGTTTTCATGGCGCTCCACTAGCAGCCCTCAGGCCAGCGGAGTTATCTGGGGAAACCATGGAACCCATTGGTACCACTCTAACAATACAGAATCTTCCAACATGAAGAAAGGAGCTGGGGGCCCTAGTTTTTGGAATGAAGAAAAGGAAGGAAGGAGTAACATGCCATTCAAGGGCAGGAAAATGATAATGCAAAAGAGCTGCTTCATCCATATGACAACTGCAACTAGAAGCTCTGTGGTTCTCCCAGCAGAGGTCTGGCTTCTGAGCACCACAATGAGCACCTCCCAGAGGCGTTGCTGTCAAAAGATCCTACTAACCCTTCCTGGCAGTTCCCTCCTAAGACTAGAATTAAATACTAGATGCCAGCATCCCAACAGTGGTACACCATCCCCTTCAGCTGGGGGATGGGGCAGAGCCCAGGGCTACTCAGGGCCTGGACAACTGCTTGTCCCTCCTCCTGGAGAGTTCTCTGACACAGCAAATGTGAAGGGTAAATAAAAGATGAAGCTAGGTGTGGGGGTACATGCCTACAACCCCAGCACTCTGGAGGCAAGGGCAGGAAGACTGACCACAGCAATGGATAGCTCAGCAAATCCTGTCTCAACATACTTAGAGGGCTGGGGATACAGTTCAGGACTGCAGGGAGCAAGAGGGAGGGAGAAGGGAGGGAAACAATCATATAAGGAGGTCTTTGGCTCCCATTCTCAGACATAAAATCCAAACACAGTTCACATGACATTCCTGGACCAAGGAGGAACACTTCTCCGGACCTGGAACCCAGAGGTACTGAGGAAAACAGTGGTCCCAAGGGGGAAGACTCATAAACCTGCTCCCCCACCCCCACCCCAGTACAACGGGAACAGCCTGGATGTCCAGAGTCCTGGAGCTGGCTGTGGCTCGGACCGTGTGGCGCCAGGCAAGCTGTGTGCATTGCAGAGCCTCGGTTTTTCTCATAAGGGCAATGGGGGTGTGGAGAAACAGTTAACTTTCACAGCTGTCATAAGGTAAATTAAAAGGTACAAGGGATGATGTGAACTATTAAAGTGCTACCCAAACTTAAGGAAGTGATATAATTCCAGCTCAAAACTGGCAAAAATAAATACGCTCTGAAGCCTAGTAACGTGCAAAGTTACAGAACAGGAAAAGACAAGGTGCCACCACATGGGTGACCTGACGTCAAGGGCTGCTCGCTGCCCTACCAGGAAACAGACACAGCTAGCACGTTCTGCAAGTTGAAAAACAGGTCCAGTGGCGAAGCTGCCTGAGCCCAGTGCGCAGTGGCTAGTAACTCTGTTTGGCAGCACTTGCAGTGGGCAGCTCAGCTGCTGGTGACCCGAGGGGCTGTAGGAGGGAGCTGGACACAGGAAGCAGGAGGTCGCAAGTGTAAAAGGTTCTCAGGAACATCACATGGAAGCATTATCATTTGTTTTTAATTCTTGCCAACTACACCCATCTTCAAAGGGATTTTCTGATGCTAGAGGTTCATGGTGGCAGAAGCCATTTCCAAAATAGCCCACACTTCTATTCTTGGTAAAGGGAGTAAATACCTGAATACCAGGAAGTAAATACCTGAGTTACTGAAGGGTCTTCCAGGCTTGGCACACCTGGCCTTGTTTAATCCTGACAATGGTGCTTCCAGTCAGGGAGGATCTCAACTTGGTACAAGAAATAAATTCAGAAGGACCCAGCAAGGAGGCTCTATGTGCTGGTGAAGTGGACGAGACTGCACTGACCACTTCAATGGCAGCACACAGCGCCGCTCTGGACAGAGTTCTGCCAAGACCTGATGCATGTGCAAGTGGGAAGTTGTGCCAAGAGTATTCTGGTGAGGAACAAGGACTTCCCTACAGCCTGAGAGCTTACTCATTCCATTACTACCAGACAGTAACTACATCTGGGCACTCAATGCATGTCTGTCACCCATGGACTCTGGGTAACCAGAACTCTTCCACTGTGAAATTCAGACTCCAGCCTGAGGAATGCACCCCTCGCTGGAGCACACTCCCCACTGCTGGTGGGAGTTGGAGGGCTGGTACAGAACAGGATGAGGTCTCCCACGCAGGTCCTCTTCAGGCCTGAGCAGAGCTGAGAACGGGCTGGGCAGTCGGGCCTGCATGGGTCTCACCTAAGTGCTGGATGCAATGTTAAGGCAGCAGCTTCCAGGTCCTGGACACCTGGCCCACGATTCTGGCCTCAAAGAAGGGCAACACCGGAAGTAGGCTCCTAGATCCCTTGTTCTGCTCAAGGCTACCTTTCATACCTAACCCAGAGATGGGGCCTGGAGGTGTGAAGTTAAGGAGACTAAATTTGAGGGGGCACTCTGACTTAAAGAAAGGATCCTCCAGGATTGCCTGGACTAGTGATGGCAAACCTGTTAGAGCTTTCAATTATACAAACAGCCCACTGTGGCACATGCACCACAGGCTCCTGGCATACACAGTATCTAGAATTAAGATGACCTGAGCCAAGCTGCCAGACAGCCACCTTCCCGGGACAAGGTGGTTCATTCAGTACTATCATGGTTCTCAGTCTGAGGGCACATCCAAATCATCTGAGGATGTTAAAACAAAATGCAGCAGGCTTGGGGCAGGCAGCAAAGAATGCCAAGGGTGGGCAGCTAGGCACAATGCTGCTCTTCTCACTAAATAACTACCTGTCAGACCTCCTGCCAACACCTAGTCTAGACTAGGCCACATCAGACCAGGATCACAGGAGGCTGGCATGCTTTATGGGTGCACATTTTAATCAGCAGCCACAGTGCTGGTTAAAAACACTGCCAGCACTCTACTACAGATCCCAGAACAGTAATTTTCTCTGGAGTCCTGGCTCATCTAGAAACATGGAGCATTTAGCGCTTAAAACAACATACTTTTTATTTTGCTCTGAGACAGTGTTTCTCTACGAGGTCCAGGGTGGCCTTAAACCCCCAGTGTAGACAAGGCTGGGTTCTAACTCACAGTCCTCCTGCCTCAGTCCCGCCAGTACTTGGATTAGAGATGCTGTCAGCACTCCTGGCTGCAACACACGGCTTTAAACTGAAACCACAAACCCACGATGACTACCTGCTGCTGGACAGCACTTGTCTTAGGTTTTCTTTTGCGCTGCACCCACAGGGTCCACAGCAAACTTCTCCTTGTGCATATAACGTTACCGGTCCCCTTCCCTGGCCGCCATGTCCACATCCCTGTCTTTCCCAACCCTATAAGCACAAGGACACACATTCTGGATTCACTGGAGGACAAAAATGTTGCTATCTTTTCAAGTCTTCCTAAAGTAGAAACTCTTAAGACAATACCTTCCTCCTTCCTCTGTCTACTTCCAGTTCCTACACAACAAAATACCACCTTTCTGTATCTCTTTTCATGGCAGACACAGACCGCAGCACACACATAAGGGTATTGAGGGGTATGTACCTTATAAAAACGTATGTTACTGTTCTACTTTTCTCACTGGTGAGACAAAATATCCAACACCAAAGTTAAAGGGGGAAAGGTTCACTTATTTAGCTCACAGTCTGCAGATGTTTTACTCCATAATCAGTTGGCTCCAAGGCAAGGTGGCTTGGCTGACAGGCACTGAAGAGGAGAAATAGAGTTCGTGCAGGCAGAAGGCAGCAAAGCAAGCTGGGGACCTGACCAGCCTCTTTCAGCCCCTCATGTCGGATCCAGACTCCTGGGATTAGGGCTGTGCCGAAACCATCAGGGGACTGGTCTGGTTGTCACCCAACCTTCAGCCTGGTATTGCTCCGTGAATCAGCCACACACTCGAGATTGAGCCCCCTCTGAAAGAGGCCCACCGGTGACTGCGGGAGGCTTTGGGGCACATCCAGGCGCAGCCATAACAATTATACTACTTCTCTACATCCATGTTTCTTAGGGATATCAGAGCGTGGAAGTCCCTCTAACTTTAGCAGTTCTAAACTGTTCTCTACGATAGCCATCTAGTATTTCTCAGTGTAGATATAACTGTGATTCCAGTTCCCTCTTGAACATTTAATTTTTCTTTTTGCCACTCCTTCAAATGATGCTGCAATAGTTATTTCTTTTTTTTTTTTTTCTTTAGGTTTTTTGAGACAGGGTCTCGCTTTATGGTTCAGGCTGGCCCTGAGCTCAGCCTCAAACTCACATCACAGCAATCCTCCTGCCTCTGCCTCCCGAGTGCTGGGATTACAGGCATTGAGGCACCACGCCCGGCACTGTGGTATGTCGTACTGGTTGTTGCTGGGCGTGAATCTCCATGCCCAGTATGGTATGTGGTTACCGGGGATCGAACCCAGGTCCTTACGCTTGCAAGACAGGCGCCAGAACCACTGAGCTAACTCCCCGGCCAGCAACAGTTATTTCTAATACATGCTCTTAAGTTCTAGCATTTATATTTTCTATATAATTCAATCTAGGCATGGGATTAAAGAGAGGTATGCATTCTATTGCCCAGTTTTTAAAAACCGTGATAATTTATAACCCATGCAAGGAAAGATTTTGTCCTTTATCCCTACCACCAACACACGTGGCTGTTCCTTTGTTTCATCTCAGCTGTACTGGCTGGCTCGTTAGCTGCTATCTATACTGCAGACAAGTCTTCCCAATCTCCTGTCTACTGATGTTCTTAGGGTATGTTTCTACACACAATGTTTCAGTTATTATGTGGTCAATCATATTCACCTTTGATCTCCTAACTCCTGGGCTTCCTGTCTTAACTGAGCAGGTCTCATTCCTGTGCTATACATAGTCTCCCACAATTGTGTCAAGAACACAGTTCATTATTATAGTTTCACTTTTACAGATGGGATAACATAATGGTCCTATTTTTTCCTTAGACAACTATGTCAGATATTAATAAATAAGTCATCTTTTTTTGCAATTAGCTGAAAACACTTCTGTCATATATTCATTTTCTTCATGTATTGTCTATTTTATTTTCTTCCTTCCATGAGTTCTGGTGTCTGTACACAGAACCCCTGGATTTCCCTATGGTGTACACTTCATGGTTCTTTTATAAGCATACTCTGTATGAAGCTAACGATAACTTTATCCTTACCTCTCCTGAACTCATCAAAAAGAAAACTATTAGAATTCTAAGTGGAATTCTAAAATTTTTTTGTTTTTTTCTACCATAAAGCATGGAATACCTTTCCGTTTATCCAATAAGATTTCAGTTTTCTTTAGTCATCTTCTGCACATATAATTCACCCTCAGATAATTTATAATGTTGGCATTAATAAGAAAAGAATAGTTTCCATCCCTGTTTTTATGTACTTACACCTAGTGCAGAGGAAAATCATTTTCTTTTCTTGTTTTGATGGTGTTCCTACTAGAGACTGACCTATTCTAACATTGGGCTACATTCCCAGCCCTTTTAAAATTTTACTTTGAGACTCAGTTTCACAAAGTTGCTCAGGCTGACCTCAAACTTGTGGTCCTGTTATCTCAGCCTCCTAAGTAGCTGGAATTACAGACATGTGCTACTACATCCAACATGACTGACTTTCGGATATTTACTTTGTAACAAGTCTTAACTAATTCTTTTTAATTCATTCTTCTTTTTAAAAGAAACTAGTTTCTTGGTTTTCTAACCTAAAAGATCACATCACAATAAAGAAAGATGACATTCTTCTCCTCTCTAAATGTTTTGGTACACAGCTCAGTGGCTAAGTATATGGACTCTGGAGCCAAAGGGTATAGGTTCACACCCAGTTTTGTGGCCCATGTGACAGTCAGGACACTGCCTGAGACTCCATCTGTGACACAAAGGAAAAGAAGGGCACCTCAAATAGGTAGACAGGTGAAATGAGTTAAAATACATACAGCAATCACAACAGCTAGTACGCAGAATCACTCAGTAAATCTTAATTATTTTAAAGCTGGTATTTTCTAGATTGTGTTTATATTCTCTAGGCCTCTGAAGAAATGTTGAAAATTAAGAGAAACCAGTGTACATCATGGAATGATGTGGAATTTAATTAACAAGGCTTAATTATTTTTGCTATTTAGAATTATATTCCTGATGAGTTTCAGTAAACAATCCTTATCACACTGAGTGGTTCTTTCTTTTTTCTGATCAGAGATTAAAAATATGGACTGGCTGAATTATACCAAATGATATTTCAGCAATCTAATGATGTATTTTTCTTCTTCATTTCGTCAACAGATGCAGGTATATTTTATATGAAACTACTTTTAAATTCTTAGATGTAGTATTTTTTTTCTCCACACATTGCTGGGTATAATTTGCTGGTGTTTGTCTATATTTAATTAATGCAAATTGTCTAATTATACTGACTTGCTAAATTTATGAAAAGATAAAACTTCTATCTTCTTTATGGTCTGGAATGGCTTAAATACATTCTATTCTTTCTTTTTTTTGAGACAGGGTCTCACTTTGTGGTTCAGGCTGGCCCTGAGCTCAGCCTCAAACTCATATCACAGCAATCCTCCTGCCTCTGCCTCCCAAGTGCTGGGATTACAGGTGTGAGCCACCACGCCTGGCACTGTGCTATGCGTTACTGGTTGCTGCTGGGGTGAGTCTCCACACCCAGTATTGTTATGTGGTTACAGGGGATCGAACCCAGGTCCTTCCGCTTGCAAGACAGGCGCCGGAATCACTGAGCTATATCCCCGGCCCTCTATTCTTTCTTTCAAAGATGGACAGAAGTTAACCATGAAATCCAACAGGCCCAGCATATTTTTAGTGAATTCTCTTTAATCATCTTTCGTATTTAGCCAACTGACAGAATTTTCTGTTTCTCCTTGAATTTCAACTACATTTAAATTGGTTCCTTTCCCTTGGTGATTTTCCTTATTTCTATATGAAATATAACAGACAGACAAAAGTGAAGAAGATCACATTTTGGCTTTCAAGAAAGCCTCCATGTAGGAGGAAAAATAAAAGAAAATCACAGACAGGGACCAGGGATTTAGCTCAGTGATTCCAGCGCCTGGGGTGACTGTCTTGTAAGTGCAAGGGACCAGGTATGACCCTTAGTAACCACATACAACAATACTGGGTGCGGAGACTCACCACATCAGCAATCAGTAACGCATAGCACAGTGCCAGGCGTGGTCTCTCACACCTGTAATCCCAGCACTCGGGAGGCAGAGGCAGGAGGATTGCTGTGAGTTTGAGGCTGAGCTCAAGGCCAGCTTGAACTACAAAAAAAAATTCAGACAGCTACCACCTGGAAATTCCTAGTTTTTTCTTGTCAGGACTATATTGTTTTCTTTCCAAATTACTGCAAAGGAGACACACACACACACACACACACACACACACACACAGATACACACATACACACAGACACAGATACACACACACAGACACACAAACAGACAGACAGACAGACAGACAGACACACACACAGACGAATTTTCCTTGTCCGGACTGTACTATTTTCTTTCCGAATTACCAAACCACTCCAAAAGACACACACAGTTTTTTTTTCTTGTCAGAACTGTACTGTTTTCTTTCCAAAATACCAAACTACTGCAAAGACAGACACAGACACAACACACAGAAATAGACACAGACACAGACACAGACACACACAGACACACACACACACACACACACACACACACACGAAGCATTCCAGGTATGCTGCATCCATGACCGCAGATAATACCCACAGGCCTAGCCTGGAAGTGCCTAGACTCTAGCTTCAGCTGCCTTCTCCAACTCCAACCCTCCCCCTCCTCCTTCACTCAGTTCTTCTGTGCATTTCCTGTTCCAGTCAAGGTAGACTATCTGCTATCTCCCTAAACTCCTTTCCTCCTGCCTCCACCTTGCACAGGTCATCTTGCTACTTCCTCGTCCAGCAACTTCCTCATCTTCTCCTTCATCTTCCAATCTGTGGCCAATCTTTAAGGGTCACTACAGTGTCACCTCCTTCAGAAAACCTGCCTCAATTCACCAGACAGCAATTACCCCTACTCCTGCACAAATGAGTACACTGCTTGTCTGAGCCTGGATTCAAATGACTTACAGAATTAGTGTCTGAGAAAGACAAACCCCTCACTACTCAGAGCCTCTGTATCCTGCTCTGGAAAAAGGGATTAGTAACTGTAGAGTCAGGGGTCACGGGGTCATCTCTATCCAGGAAGGTTACCTACACACCCAGTAAGTATTCACAGAATGTTTTGCAGATGCTTGGAACACAGGGACGGATATTTTAACACTCCCGCTGGAGCATCAGCAGAGTACTGTGCTTTGATTTTAAATTTATTTCCTTGTCTCTCACTTTGTCAATGAACTCTTTGGGTGATATAAAAATTCTCAATGAATACTTAAAGAATCAATGTTTTTAACTTAGTAACTTTGCAATGTCTTTAATACTATCAAAACGCAAAAAATAAAGCAAGAAAACTCTGCAATTCTCAAAGTAGGGTGAGGCCCAGCCTCATTCATCAATAACCTCTCTCTACTCTTCTGACACAGGACTGAAAGCCCTTGGTTATTTTAGCTATGATGCACTATTTTAGCTATTATCCACTATCAGTGATGTGGATAATATACAACATGTGATCAGACAGTCCCTGAAAACTGGACAGACATGTGTCACGCATATTGAGGTGCTATCTCAACAGCCCCTCAGTACCTATCTGCAGCCATGTGGACAGATATCTTCTAAGCGAGGGCCATGACACCTCTGGTTTGGAACAGGCACCTTAAACCAACCCTTCAGTTGGCCAGAAACCGGTGCTGCACACCTGGTCCACAGGCTACTGGGCCATGGATGTTCTCTTCTGCTCCAAGGATTGTTACCTGGAACACACCACGAGTCTGCACAGGTACAGTCAGTCCTCTAAAGCTAGTATGTTCAATAGGCGGTCAGTGAGATATGACGAGGTCGTCTGGGACTGTGGCATGACCCAGCTCTATCTGCATACCCTTCACTTTCTTTGAAATTCTAGAAATAATTTTTAGGTCTTAAACCAATGATGGTGGACCTATGGCACGAGTGCCGCAGTGGGCTGTTTGCATCACTGGAAGCTCTAGAAGGTTTGCTACCACTGCCTGGGACTGTGCTAAAACACTCTTCCCTAGTTTTGGCCTACAGGCAGCTCAACACAGCCCTTCCCTTAACCTCACAGGTATAGGATGGCTTCCATTAACTTAATCCTACTGTTCACTCTACAACCCATCATCCTTGAAGTTTTTTAGCACCTTCTACCACCACACAGCATGTGGGGTGCATGTCCTTGGCCAGACCTACCTGTGCAGGAAGTGCAGCTTGTGCATGGCGGCCAGCCCTGCAGCGACCTCACACGCCATCCTCTGCAGCAGCATGGTTTGCGAATCACCCCGCACATGCTCTTGCTCGCTGCGCAGGTAAGCCTTCAGGTCACCCTGCAAGAAGCAGCATATGTGAGCAGCAAAGGGGATCATCCGAATACACCGAATCTATATGCAGGCCTGAGATGGCACTCACTGTCAAGACCACTTAGTAGATGTTGAGGTTTGCATTTGATGGAAGAGCTCAGACTGAACAAGAGTCAAATTACAAAAGCTAATTCTAACCCAGATTTTAAAAGAATAAATTATCATTATGCTTTCAGCATAATTTTAACCAGCTTGCTTGCTGCATAAATGCATGTAAAACAAAGCAAATAAAATAGAACTTGAAATGATGTACAACTAAACTGAATATAGTGCGAAAGTCTAGAAATCTTCTGGTAACTAATAGGTAACAGGGAGAGAAGAAATGGTGTCCCTCATACTGCCTAACTTAATGGGCTAGGATGTGCTCTGCAATGAGCGTGTTAGGCCTCAGGCTCTGACCAATGCAGAGACAGAGCAGGAGAGATGGGTACTGCAGGAGGCAAGAGCCCAGAGCCCCTCAGGTTGGTGACACTCATCACTTCTCTCTCAGCTTCTATCCCCAGAGCCAGGCTGCCTAGAAACCACATGGGAGAGTGCTCCAACCCCCACCCCCAATACCAGGTCAACAAGCCTTCCCAGAGGGCACAGCCTAGACAGGCAAAGAGCAAACCCCAGCCAGATGTCTGGTGCAGACATTAAACACCCAGCTTCCTGGGCAGAAACCACCTTGGGTTCTCCAGCTTTACTTCATTACTATATGTGTGTGTGGAGTCACTGTTTCTATTTTAATGTAATTTCTTTTTTTTGAGACAGGGTCTCGCTTTGTAGTTCAGGCTGGCCCTGAGCTTAGCCTCTAACTCACAGCACAGCAATCCTCCTGCCTCTGCCTCCCAAGTGCTGGGATTACAGGCATGAGCCACCACGCCTGGCACTGTGGTATGTGGCACTGGTTGCTGCTGGGCGTGAGTCTCCACGCCCAGTATGGTATGTGGTTACCGGGGATCGAACCCGGGTCCTTGCGCTTGCAAGACAGGCACCGGAACCACTGAGCTAAATCCCCGGCCCTTAAAATAATTTCTTTTCTATTTTGAGACAGAGTCTGGCAAAGTCACTAAGTTGCCCCTATGAGATCCAAACCTGAGGTCCTCCTGTCTCAGCCTCACTGAGTGCTAGGGTTACAACAAGCTACAACATCCAGCTAGGAGTACATTTTGAAGAGATTATTACATTTGATGTTCTCTTTGTGACGTGAGTCAAAATGTATTGATGTTGTCTAACCTAAATAAAAGTTTTTTATGTTCCATTTAACAAAATTTAGAAAGCAAGCCAACAGACTTTGATTTTCTTTAAATTGGAGTCAAGAAAAGATTCCAAGAGGAATGAATGTTCAGGTGGATGTCCTCCTTGAATAAGGCACAAATTTCTTATGACTTAATGAAGAGAACCAATTTATCAAAGTCTCCCAGAGTGACCTCAAATCACAGTATTTCTTTGCAAATACTGTCCACATTTAATTCTAAGAACACTCAGCACAGTGGTGAGGTCCCTGCAGAGAACCTGCCTTTGTTCCCATTCTGCTCTCACAGGACCTCTGGATGAATGATGGTTTTGACGCCACTGTGCCCTGGAGCTTGTGCCCTGCACAGAGATGGAACTTCACACTCGATACACGTGGCACAGACTTCAGGCACAGCAGATGTTTTGCAGACAAGGAACTAAGGCTAAAGGATGTCAATGAATCTGATGAAGGCACAGCTGATAAATGGTCTGGCTGGGCTTCTATGTTTCAATTACCAATCAGGCAAGAAGATTCTATTTAAGCCAGCAAACTAAGTCAATATGCAGCTTAAATCAATTTATTTTACCAGAATGAATTGAAATAACCTAAGATCCAACAATGGACCTGAGAGATCCTCTCAGGGGCACCGAAATTGCTCCAGAGGGCAGCAGTCCTGCCCCACTGCCACATGCACCCAGACACCCAGCCAACAACACAATCCCCCACCCTCCTTGGAGATACCAGGGCTGAACCCAGGCCTCGGCCTCATCCCTAGTTAGTTTTTTTGCTCAGCAATTTGCCAAGTTGCCCAGGCTGGCCTGAACTTGCAGTCCTCCTGTCTCAGCCTCCCAGCATGCCAGGATTACAGATGTGTACCACCATACCCAGCTCCCTCCGTAATTTTTCCAAACACAACACTTTCTCCTCTTGCTCCCACTACAATTACATTAACTACTCAGGACAAAAAGACTCCTCTCCATATTCCTTTAAAAAATAAACACTCCTTTATCCAGGTGGTCTCTGCTCAGAAGTAGGAGTTGTAGAGATAATGAAAGATTCAAATGATAATTAAGTTAACCCAGAAAAACTCCAGCAAAGCACCCACAACTGTAGGCTCATGGGATTTTCATAAGACAGGCCATACAGAAACTACACATGAACAGTGTAAGTCTATTACCAATAAGATGGCAATTTCAGCTCTTTTACTGTAGCAACACCCATTTACGGAAAAAGTTACTCTCCCCAGACAGTGTGAGCGTGTCCTGCGTATCAGGTTGATTCTCAAACAACAGCTACTGCAAACACTGAGCAATTCAAAGTGACTTGCATTGAAGACAGGGGAAGGGGGCTGCTTTTTCCAGGTTACAGGAAGTACATTCTTTGTTGCTCACCATCCTTATTAAAATGTCTTCTTGCTGAGAAATCCTTGAGCAGCCCCATCCTGGCTCCTCAAAAGGGGACCTGTGACATGTGCAGGAATTCTACGCTCTAGAAAAGTTCTCAGAGCCCTCCTGCATCACACTCAACAGGAACAACATCATCATAAAACCTTTTAATTATAGTAAGACTTTTATATAAGCCACTACTAAAAACTGATTCATTCTAGCAAAACCAGACACACAAATGTTTGGTATCCAGTCTGTTTTATTTATATTTTAAAGGTGTTAAATGAGTAGATATGGATTATTACCTTGGTTCATTGTTTAAATAGAATAAAACTCCAATAAGAACCATAACATATTTTCGGGGCCGGGGAGTTAGCTCAGTGGTTCCGGCGCCTGTCTTGCAAGCGGCCCGGGTCTGATTCCCCGGTAACCACATAACAATACTGGGTGTGGAGACCCACACCCAGCAGCAACCAGTACCACATACCACAGTGCCGTGCCGGGCGTGGTGGCTCACGCCTGTAATCCCAGCACTCGGGAGGCAGAGGCAGGAGGATTGTGATGTGAGTTTGAGGCTGAGCTCAGGGCCAGCCTGAACCACAAAGCGAGTCCCTGTCTCAAAAAAAAAAAAAGAACCATAACATATTTTAAATTAAAATGAATTTTTGTTTTGTCTTCTTTTGTTTTGAGACAGGGTTTCCCTTTGTAGCACTAGTCCTGAACTCACTATGTAGCCCAAGCAAGCCTCTAACTCACAGCAATCCTCCTGCCTCTGCCTCCCGAGTGCTGGAGTCACAGGCGTGAGCTACCATGCCCAGCATTCTGGAATGTGATACTGGTTGCTGCTGGGCGTGAGTCACTACGCCTGGCATTGTTGTATAGGTTATGAATCCAAACCCAGGACACTGTACTTGCAAGGCAGTTGCTGAACCACTGAACTAAATCCCTGGTCCTTGTTTTGTTTTGTTTTGAAATAAGACAAGGTCTCACTATGCAGCTCAGACTGGCCTTGAACTCAAAGTGATCCTCCTATCTCAGCCTCCGGAGAGCTAGGATGACAGGCATGCACCACCAGGGCTGGCAAAATAGTTTCTTTTAGCCAGATTTGAATCCTTCCTGGCCCATCCTCAAAAAATATTTCCAAGGAAAAATCTCTGACGCTAGATGGCAGCAAAAGGCTACGTACTAAGACCTCCAGACAGAACAAGCAGGCGCTGTGACCTCCAGGTGTGAACACATGGGCTCCTCGCTCAGGCATCCTGAATTCCAAAACGAAAGGCAGATGCAGCTTTAGCCAGCACTTTTTTTTTTGCAGGATATTGAGAGTAATGAATAAAACAATGTAAAAAAATCCCAATAAGGTTGATTTAGGGGACATCTATAGTTTCAATATTTATTTATTTACTTGGGTTGGTGCTACTGAAGATCGAACCCAGGATTATCGTAGCACTGAACTATAGATATATATATATATATATATATATATATATATATATAATATCCCTTTAAAAATTTTTTATTTTGAGACAGGGACTTGTTAAATTGCCCAGGCTGGGCTTGAGCTGAGTTTGTAATCCTCCTGTCTCAGCCTCTAGGGCTGGTTTGATTACAGATGAGTGCCATCAAAACTTGGCAGATCTTCCAATATAAATTTTAGAGCTGGGTGTGATGGCTCAAACCTGTAATCCCAGCACTTAGGAGGCAGAGGCAGGAGGACTGCGATTTTGAGGATTGCCAATTTGAGGCTAGTCTGGGCTACACAGTAAGTTCAGGGCCAGCCTGAACTACAAATCAAGACCCCACCTAAAAAAAAAAGAATGAAAAAGAAATTTTAATGAAAGATTAACACAGTTAAGAGCCATACCCAATATCCTGTTGATGGAATTAAATACACTTTTTCTAGATGAGGCTCAGTCATACCTTCATCTGGACATTTTGATTTTTTTCCCCTGCTTCAGATATCCTGAGACATCATCTCCTTTGCTATTAATGATTGATTATTTACCCTTCACCTTAGACCTTTTCAATTTAGCTCTGCCCAGCACAGTAGTATACTCTAATTCCAGCTATTGAGGAGGCTGAGTCAGGAGGACTGCCAAGTTTAAGGCCAGCACATTATCAGCAACTTATTCTGACTCTGTCTCAAAAACATTTAAAAAGAGCCAAAGGATATTACTCAGTGGCAGAGCTCTTACCTAGCATGACAAGGCCCTAGATTCAAACCCCAGGACAGACAAGTAGGTAGACGGATGGACACAGATTCAATCTCGGGAGTCCATCTCTCCTATCAGCTCTAATGTTAAATGCCTTACACAAACCCAACAAAAACTGCATCTTCTGGCTACCCTTCCCTCTCAGGTGGACTCCTCACGCCCAGTCTGCTCTAGGATGCTCCATGACCAGAGCCTCCCCACACCCCCATCTGCACTGCAGCTGTTCCACAAGGGCTCTGCCAAATGCCATCAAAGCACCACCAGGGCCCACTCCTTCCTTCTCCGGTCTGTTGCCCCACTTGGATGCAAACACCAGTCTCTGGTACCCTTCCACCTTCGGGGCCCTTCACTGGAACCCCTCCTCTCTCTCTGCTCCAAAAGGGCCTGGACACCCCCTGCACAAGTGGATGATCAGTGACCGTATGCATCCTGTGGCCTTACAAGCTCAGTTTCATATCCCTCTGTCTGGCATGGCCCACTGGTTTCTCAGCTGAGATCCCTCCCTCAAGCCTAACACATTCAGCCCCCAAATGCCAACCTGCTCCATGTAGATCAGACCAAAGATGAAAATGTCATTTGTGAGTCCTCTCTGATCCCTAGTCTTCTACATCCCTCCTCCAACCTATCGCCAGGGTCTGTAAGCAGCTCTGGCCATAGCCTAACAGGCCTTCCTGCTGCCACCTCACAGCCCGGGTAAACTGTTTTCTTCAGATCAAGCAGGAAGCTCCTAGACTGCTTTAACCTTGTCTGTCCTTCCCAACAGAAGATGGAGGTGCTGGGCTCTTTCCCTACCTACTGTCTCTAAGTCCAAGATGGCAACAGGTTCAACAAACATCTGCTTCCCAAGTGGGAGGAAAAAGACAAGCCTCACAAAGGATGTTCCCCAAAATTCAAAGCCGGGGACAACCATTTTTCCAAATGGTGTTTCAATTAAACACTTCAATTCAGTGTTTCAATCAATTGGCCAGTAATAACAAATGGAGTAAATCTGTAATTTCACATTTTAAATGTTTTACATTATTTCATTGCTCTGTATATGAAACCTAGCCAAAGAAAGCTAATATGGACAAACACGTCTGGATGTTCCCAGTGCTGGGTAGTCCCATGGGGCCATGTGGCCAACAGCGCAGCACCAACAGAGGACAGTGCTACAGACCACAGGACCGCACAGGCACCAGGCACAGCACGGCATGGCACGCATGGACAGTAGTGCTG
>PVIR01008763.1:0-55636 GCA_004026965.1 Petromus typicus
AAGGAGACTCTCCCCAGAATCCTATGCAAATCTATTTTCCCTGTTCACTTATCCTAGATGCATCCTCTCCTCCTCCTGAACCCTAGGGGACATGTGTCACTTAGGGTTTATCCCAGCAGGGCTCAACGGGCTTGCTGAATTAATACCTGGCACATCTCGCTCTCTGCTGGTATGAGAGTTAACGTGGGAACCATCTGGCAGTCACTGCCAAGGCAGTGGTTCTCGTATCCGGGGATCCTGCCCATGGTAGGGCTCCTCAGCGTCAGGGGACTTGTGCCCCAGGTGGCCTGAGACATGGTTGGGTACAGTCTAAGAAGAGGCATTTAGCAGCTTGAGACCTGAGCTGTTGCTAAATGTCCAGCAATGGTCTCAGTGATCAAAGAACTACCTGGCCCTAAAGGTCAACACGCCCAAGTTGAAAGACCTTATACTAAAGATAAGGATGCATTCAACCTTTGCCCAGCAATCTCATTGCTAAATATGTATGCCCAAGAAAAAGGATGGGTAAGTCCATCAAAAACATGTGCAGGCAGGCTTGCAGCATCTTTGTGCATAAGCCCCAGAACTGCGAATCCACTGATAGGATGGTAACATGTAGTAGATCTGTACAATGGAATATACATAGCAATAAAAAAATAAAACAACCACATGAAGTAATGTGGATGGGTCTTTCAAATACAAAAACATAATGGGCAGAATTACTGTATGATGAAAGAACTCGGAATAATGGCCGCCTTCAGAGGTTAGTGACAGAAAAAGGCAGAGGGAACCTTAGGGTGCTAGGAACCTCCTTTACCTCTGTCTACATGGTGGCCTGTAGTGCACCCATGTAAAAAGTCACTGTGCTGGGAATTCTGGACTCACATGCCACATGCAAGTCATACTTCTCCACACCTAAGGGGACCGCTCCCCCAAGCAAGAACCACACATTGATCTATCAAGATCCTCCCTCTGGACTGATCGGCCGCTCTAACCAGGAGCCTCAGCAGCACTTTTTCTGAAAAGCTCTTCCACAACAAGTACCAAAATCCTCTAGTCTTTATTCTATTTTGATTATTTTATGCTAAAGAATAAGTGAAAGATGTATATATAAATTGAGCTTCAAGAATAATCTTAAATAAGCATTAATTTAATAATAGAAAGAAACAAGGAATGTGAGACAGGAAGAAAGGAAAAGGAAAGGGAGGGGAGGGGGAGGGACAGGAGGAGAGGGGAGGGGTTGGGAGGGGAGGGGAAGAAATAAAGGCAATAAACTAATCCAGTTCCAAAGAGAACTACAGAGTATGACATATCCATTAAAAATATCTTTTTGAAACAGAAAATCTTCACAATTTTTAAATTACAGCTAAAATCAGGTTACCCATCCATATGCCACCTGAGGAATACCAATTTATTTATTTAGTATAGCTGTGGTTATCCCTAGGTAATGACGTTTTTTGTTGTTTTGTTTTTAATTTGCTTTTTGCAAACTAAACTGGGAATCAAATTTGGGCCTCTGTGCTTCCAGGGTAGGTGTGGTTCCACTTGAGCTAAATCCCCAACCCAAGGTTTTAAACTTTTAAATCATTTTTTATTTTTTAATTAAAAAAAACCTGTATTACTTGATAAGAATTTAATATAAAATCATAGTTCTTAAACATAAAACTGGATTTGAGACTCAAGAACTGGGCTGGCACTTCACCAATGCCCTTGCTGGCACCCAAAGTCCAGCCCCTGACCCCTAAAGCCCACCTCCTGCTCCACAGCTCCAGTTCCAGTTAGGGCACCAGACCTGCCTCAGATAAATAAGGAGCTAGTAAAAATCTAGGTTCTTCTCTTCTGTGATCCGATTGTGACACTGATTTTGTAAATCATGCATAAAAAGCACAACATAATATCATAATATCTCCCCCCTCCAAAGAAGTTAAAATCAATTCCATTTATCAATATGATCGTAAATATTAGGGGTCGAAAAAGTTCTAGTTAAAAACAAAAAATAAAAGGACTGTTTTTCCTGAATGATCAAGTCTGACTAGTTGGATGGAGATCACTAAACCAGATAATCTCATCCCCTCCATAAATACACACACACACACACACACACACACACGGGCTGGGCTGAAATAGTGCCACACAGTGTCCATGGAGCTGAGGTGTGATACTGCATAAAAAGCTATGGGAGATGAGAACTGATGTCCTGCAGCATGGCAGCTCAGCTCCCTGCCCCAAACAGGCTGCAGGAGTCTCCCAGGCAACTCCTCCCTGACTACCGAATGGCCTGGGGTTTACCTGGCAGCTCCCCAAGACCCCAGGTTCCTCCTGGCACCACACCTGGCAAGAGCCAAGGCAGAGCGCTTACACTGAGGGGTCCTGCTATTGGAGCTCACCGAATCTTCAGAGGAGATTAACCTCCAGAGGTTAACTCCAGCTCTTAAAAAAAGGTTTTTCTCTTCTGTTAGTCAAAAAGACTATAAACCAACAACAAACTCTAAAGACTAAACAATCGACAATGTTAAATGTTTAGTGCCACGTGTTCTTCTCCATCTTTTCAAGGTCACACTTCCCCACTGGATGAGTACACGGCTGCTAGAAGGGTACATGGACTTTTTTAAAAGGCCTTTTGATGAGTTTCTACCTGCAATAAAAAGGGCAAGCAGCTGAGACCCCAACCAACCAGGACAAAACCAGACAGAGCTGTGGAGCATCTGAGGATCTGCCCACTCCCTTCTCTTGAGGGAAGGGTCACAAGACTGTTGAGGGAAAGAGATTAGAGGGCAGAGGCCCAAACATAGCCTGGATTTCAAGCTCCTTCTGAAAATGAACTCCCAGGTTGTGTTGGTTTTTGTATCACAGGCAGGAAGGGCTACTTTGGAGGATACGCCTCAGGCCTGGTCAGGAGCCACTTCAGGCCCTGCCTCCCAGAAAGCAAAGTCATCCACCAAGATGATCCTTCAACAGCCCAGGGGTTAAGCCTGTTAGCCAACCTGCGGTTCAGTGTTTATATTTAAGTCATCCCAAGGGGACCACACTGCAAGCCCAGCCAGAACCTGGGGGAGGTGAAGGAGAGAGAGGAGAGGCTGCTCTAGGAAGCTGAAGACTAAAAATCAGAGGGAAGGGCTCAGAAGACAAGACTCTCACCCTTCACTACTGCTCTTAAGGTTGACTCTGAACCCAGTTCTGCTGCGTTTCTTCCCTCTTCCTCTCAGCTGAGCACCAAGTGTCTCCCTACGATGTGCACTCCTCCATGGGGGCCACATGATGGTTCCCACTGCAGTTCAAATCATGATGGCACTCAGTGTCCACTGCCTCGGGTGCTTAGACCCTGCAAAAGTCTCCGGACTTGAGAGGGCTTGGATCACTAGTCAGTCTCTCTGATAGAAGAAACCCTACCCAAATCAAACTAACACAGGAAATGCACCTTTACATAAAAGAATTACACACACACTCTTATGTCTTTGCACACCTGTTCTTACATGAGGATGAAGGCAAGAAGCTTCATAAACATGAATCCTGTGTTTTCCTCAGTGGATTGCAGCAGCAACTATAATCCCAATTACAAATATTTTATTGTGAAATCTGGTTAACTTTTTGCTTTCCTCCAATCCCCCTGCCCACTCAGATCTTAGAACAGTGAGATCTATTGATAATCTCGACAACAAAGGTGACACAGCAATCCAGGCTGCAACTTTGCGTGTGAGGAGTGTGTACTTGCTTGATGGAGTGTTTCAAATCCTATGCAAGGCTCAACTTCACAGACTGAACCTCTCCCTTCTAGAAGTGCTAGGTGCAGCTCGTCACTGCTAATAAAACACACTCATCTCTCTCCATGCTACGAGGTTCAAGGATTTTCCTTGACCAGCCTGTTCTTGGCTAGTTATTTTAAACCCCCATAAATCACATTCTTTTGCTTCATGGAAATCTGTATCCAAGCTTACCAAGCCATCATACTCATCCTTCTACTCGACCCACTGCAAATTTCCGACAAGTAGAGGGTCGCAAAGAGGAAAGCCTAGATCTGGCTTTAAAAGGCAAGCTCCTACACAGAACAGAAAACCACACTGCAGATGATGAACACAGCCACAGGAGCATTTGGTTAAGAAATTCACTATGGCCCTCAGGTCCAGGTGTAGACTCAGTGGACATCCGCAGGAGCAAAATTTGAATCTAAAGCCCAACGACACATGATACTGTGCTCTTGCCTTAAGCACTGCAGTAGACAGATTAAAAGGCTCTGCTGCAGAATTCCTCCCTTTATAGCTCACTAAGAAATATGAGATTGCTTTAAATTTTATTTCGATGTGCTTTCCCTTCTCATACCAACACAATCATGATTCTTTTTCATAACTAGACTGAACCCAGCACAGTTTTCCTATTTTGCCCCGAGACACAATAGACTCGTTGTGTCCTCCCAAGGAGGCTTATATCTTCAGGCTCTAAAATCAAAAGTTGACCTCAGATATTCACAGCATAACACCTGCAAACCAGACTCTGGGCTGGTACAATTCTCAGAGCCAACATGGAAAACAGCTGTCCATGGCAGGAAGCCCTTATTGGCACACTAAAAAACTATAGTGTTTAATATAAGAACCACTCAGGGTGAGTCACTTTGAAATCCCCAAACTCTTAATCCCAGTGAACGTGAATTTCAAAGCACTGCACAGCTTTCTGGCCTCCCCAGATTTGCAGACCACTCCCTTCAGAGTCCAGCAGCCCTCCTGGAATCACCGCCAGGTCCAAGCCAGGCACCAGCCAGAGGCCCAGCCTGCCTGATGTGGCCATTCCCAGCCATCTGAGCAATAATCAACAGAGCCAGAGTACAGCCTGTGGCCGGGGTGTATAAGACCTTGAGTACCATCCTCGGCCCCCCAGTTAGAAGAAAAGGGACAGAGCAGCAGGAAAAGCCACACCATGCCCAGAGCCGCCCCTCCTCATGTCTCTGCACACGAGTTGTGTGTGAGCACTTCCACCTACAAACGTGGTATGTGGGAGTACTGGCAGCAGCGCTGAGTACAGGTGGGAGGGCGGGTCCCACATAAGAGGGCAGAGGCCTGGCAGCAGTGACAACTGACGATGCTAAAGCAGGCCAAAGCAGGCGCAGGACCTGGTTGCGATCGAGCTGCCTGCACCGCTACCACCTTCCAGGTTTCTAGGGTTGAGCAACACACTTGGAACCTCTGGTGGAAGGGCATGCACTCTGAGCAGCCACATCTGCCCTTCACTACTCCTGGATCTTAGCAAGAGTTCCCAAAAGGAGTCACAGGGAACTTTCTCAGCTCAAGTGAAAGCTAAGTAGAATAAAGATGCCCTGGGAGCCCAGCTCACGATGGATCGAAGGCTGCGCTCCAGCTGTGACCTGGCTCACCCGTGTCACCCCGCGGACAGGGTCCGGCCTCCGTGGGCGAAAAAGACACCTCCTCCCCACCGCTGCGCGCGCACACACAGGTGCCGCAGCTGTGCCAAGCTTTCTGAATGCCCTCTACAGGAAAGCCCAACTTCCACAGCCCACAGGTGTGACCCCAGGAAGCGAGGGAAAGCCCCTCTACGTTCCAGCCATTGAAAGCGCTGGCCCGGGCCACCACCCACGAGAAACCTGGTGCCCTAGGCATAGCCTCTCGCACTTTAAATCTCAACTCTCAGACCACATCTCTCCACTGAAAGACAGGCGTGGCCGGCGCGGTCCGCAAGTCCCTGCCCTGCGCCTCTAGCCCCGGCCGCTGCTCACCGCCGGTGTCCTCGAAGCGAGGCGGCGGGCGGTCTCGCAGAACGGCGCTCCACCCTGCTCCGGCCTCATCGTCCTCGGGCTCCGGCAGGGCAGGCGCGGGGGACGCGGGGTGCGCGGGGCGCTCGCGCTCGTCATCCGAGGAGGCGGCCGAGGAGGAGCGCGAGGCGGCCGAGGTGCTGTAGAAGGGGTTGCCGCCGCTGTCCGCGCCCGATTCGCCGAACACGTCGTCCGAGATGTGCAGGCTCTCGTACCGCGCGCGGGCGGCCTCCAGCAGCGCCGGGGCCCTCCTCCGCGCGCCCCCGCCCCCCTCGGCCATGGCCCCGCACAGGGCCTCCCAGCCGCACGCGCCGGGCCCCGGGCCGCGGCCCGCCGCCCCCCACCAGCGCAGCCCGCAGCAGAGCGCGCGCCGCCCCGCGCCCGGCCGGCCCGCCGTCTTGGCCAGTGGGCCGCGCCCGGGGCGCCTCGGAGCTGCGGCTGCGGCTGCGGTGGGAAGGGATCGGCCGGGGCTGGGCCGGAGTCGTGACCCAGAGCAGGGAGACCGGAACCTGGACCTGCGCCGCTGCGTCTCCGCGGCGTCCCCGCGCGCCCTCCCCGCGGTACCCGCGTTGCGCCGCCGACCTTCCGGAGCTCCAGCCGCCGGGCGGGCCCGCCTCCCGCACCCCGCACCCGGCCTCCGGCCAATGGGGAGCCCGACCCGCGCTGGGCGGCACGGCGGGCGGGGCCGCGGACGCCCCACCTCTCGGGCGGGGCTGTAGGAAGGCCGGGGGCCGGGTCCCGCCTGTGCGCGCCCTGCGTCGCCTGCCCGCCGGGTCCTGCGCAGCCGCGCCCCGTGCCAGTAGCTGTCTGCCGGGCGGTTCCAAAACCTCTCCTTGAGCTGCGTTAGGAGCTGTCCTGCCGGAGGACTCCCCCTTCGGGAGCTGTCTGCCAAACAGTTCCGATCCCCGCCTCCAGGAGCTGTCCTCCAGGCAGTTCCGATTCCCCTCGGGGATGTGTCCTCCCAGTAGGTCCAAACCTCGGGAACTGTCCTCCAGGCAGTGCTGAACTCCAAACGATCCAGACGTTCCGGGCGAGCCAGGGCCGAGGCTGCGCCGAGCCCCCGTGAACCTCAGGCTGCAGGGGTCTGGAACTGGTCCCGGGAACAGCGGCCTTGCCAGGCCTTTTCTGGGGCAGATACCAATGTAGTCTCCTTCAAGCCCCCTGTACTTAGAAGGCAGCAGCGCTGGAATTAGCTAATCATTCCTCACCATCTTTAACGTTTGACACCTTCTGTACTTAAAATACTGGTGACTTCCTAAATATTGATCACTCTATCACCTGTACTCCAACATATCCTTACAAACAGACTGGATACATTCATCTGTTAATACATGGTGCAGTCGCCAGAGTACAGGTGGGAGACGCCTGATAACAATGGAACAGAGGCTCCCTCCCTCCTCCTGGGCAGGGGGCCTGGGTGGTGGACTGCCTAGTCTTATCTCCTCTCCTCCCATAAATAAGTTCAATAAGTCACTTAATGGCAATTGGGTCATAAAGTCACTTTCACTCTGAAACAAAATCCACAGAGTTGTGAAGTGCTTACAAATCCTGTTGGGTATAACTGATAATCATGTAAAATAGACGTGTTGCTGTTTCTAAGCATTTATAAATAACGAAGACATTGAAACCATTTTGCCAGCATGTGCATGAGTTCTACTGGGAGTAGAACCAATACTCATATGCTTCCTTCCATGGTCCTGCTCTTCCTCCTCCAAACCAGGGACTCTGTACGGGCATAGATTTATGGTGATCACTAGCAGACAATATATTTTAAAAGGAATTCATAAAACATTCTGGCTATATAGAATGGCTGATAGAGAAGTGTTTGCAAAGCATTCCGACTCCTTAGAAGAATTAAGCCATAGAAAAGCATGGTTTTCTAGCATGCCTGTGTACTGTGCTGAACAGCCTGAAGATTTCAATGTGAGTATAAATAATCTGACTTCATTATAAATGGTCTTGGTGAATCATGAGTTAAAGATGAAGGAGCAAATTAAGATTCCCTAGCTCAAGCTCAAACCTTGTAATTAAGATAATACAAGACTCCTGCAAGATCTCATGCTATTTAAAACAATGAAATGGAAAAAATTAATTGAATGGGGTCATCTGAGTAGAATCTCTAGGAAAGAATTTCTTGTTTCTCATTAGACTATGAGAGTCAGCAGCTAAGGCGAATCGGTGATCTTTAAGAAATGGCTTGCTTTCCTACCTGTGGGAAGCACAGAACAAAGCAGTAACAGCTACAAAGATGAGTAATGTCTTCCTTTGTCCATCATTTGCATCCATATGGCACTAATCACAAGGAAACGATAAGGCCTTTGTGCCTTCTAGACTCCCAAAGTCCATAGCTCACACAACATACCACATTGAGAAGAGGAGTATAAGGCCACAAAAGAAACACTGAGAAATCAAACTGTTACCCCAAAGCTTCCAGTAAAAACGTGATGACTACTTCAGTTTAGAGTCAAATGTTTATTTTTCCTGTAAGCAAATGCTTCCAAATTTAAAATAAAAGTAATGCCAGCCTTTGAAGACAACTTACCTCTGCTCATTGTGGAGAGAAGAAAGGAGAAAGGAGAAGACAAGTAGGAAAAATCCCCACAAAAACAAACAAACAACAACAACAAAACTGCAAAGTTTTCACCTGCCTAACATCGTTCTGCTTGATGATTCCATTACGATTCTGCATCATTAACTTTTAGCATTTACATTATTTAGGATGATAATTATAGAATCAATACTGCACTTGGATCTCTCCTAGCTTTGGGTTCATTGAAAACATATTCCAAATAATTTAACTCTAAAATTTAACTAAGTAGTTTCAGATTAATATTGAGTTTAGGGTTTATAGTCTTCCCAAAGAGCTCCAGCAGTCCATTTGTACAGTAGACTCAGATTGTATTTAACTGAGGGTTCATGCTTTTATATAACTGGGTCGAATTACTATTTGTCATTAAGTCTAGACTTCCTTTCCAACCTTCCTTTTTTATATATAACTAAAAAAGAAAAAATACTGCCATAGATAGTTATGATACAGTGGTTTCTTTTCACTACGAACTAATTTGAACTTACTGAAAATGTCTTTTTATAGATATTCGGACAGATATCTGTCATGTACCACTAATACATACATAAAGATAAAAATTTAAATTAAACTAATTGGCTAAAGTTTTCCTATACATAGAGTTTCACTATTCCTATTTGCTTTTGAACAGAATTGTGGGTTTCCTGGTCTTTCATATGATATGCCGCCTGGAACCACCCAGAGTCTCTGTGATCTTACATTTCCTATGTAACTGCTCTCCCTCACTCAAGCTGGTGGCCCACATTCTGCAAGGGTTGATGCTGGTGTTTTGTTTTGCCTAATTTGGAGTTTTCATACAATAATCAGGTACATTTTCCTTATTTAAATGATGTTTACCATATTGAATAAATATAACTCCTAACCTATTAGAAGTCAAACATGCCAAATTCATGATCTCACAGTGTCAAGAAATGAAGTTGTGGACCAAAGGAGGAAGTTAGGAAAGTTTTATTAGAAATAAAGGGAAAGGGAAGAACAGCCCATGGATTTCTGGGGGGGGGGTCCCAAATGGGTGACCACCAAGATGGTTTGTCATGGATAACTTACATAGCAAAGTCACAATTGGGCACAATGTGGGTGAAACTACAATTGTTGCTAATATTAATCCAATAGGGAGACAAGCCTCCTAGCAAAGGAATATGGAAAGAAAAAAGGAATTTTTGGAAATGGAGGGAACTATGAGTCTGGACAGGCTGGACACTCACCTATGCACTCAGTGCCTATCTGGGCCCACTGGAACAGGGGGTACTAATTACAGTATGATCTCAAGTTGCTCTTCATTTTGAAGGCCTGGCTATTGCATCTCTGTCCTGAGGCTTGGCTCTCTTCAGATTTGCCTCCAGTCATAATTTTGATGTCTTTAATTTTTGTGCTGACTTCCTTCTCTGATTATGTATTAATATCTACCTGAGATTTCTATAATATGTAAAAGACTTCAACATGCTAAGGAGCATACGAGGCTAGCAGGCCCTCAGAATAGCAACTGAGTAGACTTGGATCTAGGCTATGATCCCTGCAGAGACTGTCACTTGCCCAGCACGGGCTACACATTCCCGATGATGAGGCAGGATAGAAGAGCCCAGCATTCTTCAAAGAGATCCTGTTTGCTATATTTCTTCTATCACAATGGCAGAGAACCAAGTACCTTGGAGCCAGGCTAGTTACATTCTCACCCACCCACCTTCCCACCACCACTCTTGGAAACATTTGCTTTGGCTGTAGCAGGCTTTGGTCACCCCTACAAGTCCTAAGCTGATTCTGCCCTGGGGGATCTTCTGGAGATAGTTTCTCTCCACTGCTCTCCTCATGCAGGCCCACTGTGGTACTCTCCCCTACTCACAGTTAAATGAAAAGTCTGACACTGCACACACCTTTAACCTACTCTGCCTTTTTTCCCAGTGGAAACAAAATCTCCACATAGCCAGTCCACGCACTCTTCCCCTTCAATCCTGCTGCAGCACGAGCTCAAAGAAAGCTTTCTTGAGTGGCAACCCTTTTGCCCATTCATGATTTTAACTTCAAGAAGAGTAGGATGACTGGGTAGATAATCTAAAATCTTCCAAGACTACAGGCTGTTTGTACTGATAGTGATTGGTAACACTAATGACAATTAGCACTCAGGAAACTGAGAGCAATGAAGAATAGCTGAAAGCTACCATCTCCAGTGGTCAAAGAGTTTCTGAGGCCTGATGATAGCTGCTGGCTCCAAGAGACAAGAGGTCTCCTAACTCTAAGAGCTGATAGCCAATGGCATTCAAAGCTCAACAGTGGTAACTCTGGAAGAACAACACTGCCTATTTGTGATTTCTATGCCCACTGAGCACAAGAACTTTCAAGCAGGTGATAAGATCTTAGTGGCTAAACTGAAAGCCTCCCCTTAGGACCATGAAGAAGAGGGCCTTCCAAGGTCATGATTTGAGGGAAGAGCCTGTGGGTTCCAGAAGAGGTGCAGGGCATGCTGAGACAGGAGCACAGTGGGGACCAGTAAGCACTAGGAAGGTGAAGCTGCTGGGCAGGGAGCTGACAGCAATGGCAGAGATGAACCTGGAGGCAAGTTGGTTGTTTAATTGTAAGGCACAGGATTTTATCTTGAGTGAAACTGGAGCTAGGGCAGAATTGAAAGCAGAGGAATAATGCTGACTTTCACTTTAAGTGTTTCACTTTCCTTGCTTACTCAAAGTAGACTAGAACAACAAACGGTGGAATTGAGAAGAAAACAGTATACAGTATTAGGCCATGAAAGAGTGTTGAGACCAAGCTGGTAGGAAGGAGTGTGAGAACTGGTTTGGTCCAGTTGTTTTTAGAAGACAGACCCATAGGTTTTTATGAAAGTACCCAACATGGACAGTGGGAGGAAAAAAAGAGCTGAGAAAGGCACCATAAGTTGTTTTTTTGTTGTTGTTCTTTTTTTGTTGTTTCAGCTGCTACAAAGCAACAGAATTGGAGAGGAAAAACCACAGGTGGGTTTGGGACATGTTAGGTTTGCACATCTAAACTGCTGATGAACAGGCATTATACACAAGAATCTGGCTTGCAAGGACTAGGCCTGGCTGGAGACAGAACACAAGAGCCATCAGCAAGTAGGTGGGAGTCAGAGTAGATGTGTCACCCAGGGCCCCAGAATAGGTAGGGAGGTCTGAGGTAAGTCTTAGAGCAAACTGTTCAGAAAGCAGAGTGAGCTGACTCCATTCATGGGGCTGAGGTCATCTGTGAGCTGAGACAATATGGGTCCTCGATACTATGGGTCCCACTATGACCCTTAGGCACTGCACTCCCTACTCACAACCCCAACCACAAGCTGGGAGTCCAGCCCCACAGGGGCTTTCCCTTATGTTCTGCCCCCAACCCCAAAGCTTTTCCTGATCTCTGGGCTTCATCCCTCCCATCTACAACCAGTTGTAGGACTTAAGAAACTGAACTGAGCACAACTGACACTGTGTGTCAGCTAGGAAGTGAATGGCTCCACAGGCTGCCTGGAGATACAGTAAGAGGAGAACTGAGTGGTGACCACAAGGAGCCTCATACTACAACTGGAGTGGACTGAGGAGTGTGGGAGGAGAGGTGGCCTACCGAATAAAGACATTTTGAGAAGTTTTGATGCCAAAGGAAGAGAGAAAAGGAGAAGGCGTCAAAGAGGGATGTGAGAGTCACAATAAAGACTCCTTCCAATCAGGAGATGTTTGAGTGGCTGTAAAAATAATTCTACAGACAAAGTGTAGGAGAGATGCTGCAGCGAGAGGAAAAAATTGCAAAGCAAGATCCTTGTGTTAGGGCTCACATACAAAACTTCAAAGTGTGATGTATGGCATGCTGAGGGTTTTGAGCCGAAGGCAGTGTTCAGAAATACAAAACTGATGGTCTTCTGCCCTTCTCTCTCCTGCTCCTTTTGTCCCCCAAAGTATCTGAAAAAGTAGGATTCCTATACCCCCAAAGGAAGTCATGGAGACCAGAAACTCTCTCCCTGAAGCCTCAAAGCCTAGAAATATTACTTTAACTTTCCCTCCTTTCTGTAGTGGAGCTGACCAAAAAGAAATTCTCTGATCATGCTTTCTGATCATAGATCAAACAACTTCATTCAAGAAAAGGTCCTTCTCATATTTTCAGCACATAGACAATGTGGACAGGTTTGCTGATTTCACTTTCAGCCTATTACTATTAGGTTACACCTCTTTTATGCAACACTTGTCTACATGTTGTCCATTCTTCATCCATCTAAGCATAAATATGGTTCCAGTCACAGCTACTTGGGAAGCTGAGGGTGAAGGATTAAACACAAAAGGCCAGATTGGGAAATTAGCAAGACCCTGTCTTAAAATTTTAAAAAAGCTGGGGTGTAGCTCAGGGAAAAGACACTGGATTCAATACTGACTATCTCAGAAAATTTCCCTGGTTTATTGGGTCTGTGTTTCTGAAGATGCCAGGGTAACATAAAACTTTGATTATATAAACCTGTTGCACACTCCTGGCTACAAGAATTTGACCACGACCCTCATGGTAAGAGAGTAAGGGGCTCACACCTTCGCTTCCCACATGCCTGAATGGGGAGAAGCTGAACGGCACAGAGTGAAGGTGTGACCCTGCCCACAGAGGGTGGCACGAAGGTCTTCCCTGTGAGCATGCATGGAGTTCGTCAGAGTCTGCAGCCTTCTCTCCTTACTTGTCCTATTTTCTTAATGACAGCGGCACTGAACAACACTAGACCTTTGGAGGGACATTGCTCTCAGCTTGCAGTGCTGGCCACGCATGAGTCACCTAGAGTGCTTTAACAGCATGCTGGCATTGACAACTAGGGCAGCTCCCTAGAGGTAGGGCAGGGCATGGTGTGTTTTGAAAACTCCAGGAGATCTGAAGTTGTGTCAGAGGCAAGAGGCCCCAAGTTAAGAGTCTGAAGAAAGAGGATATGGTTTGGTAAAACAGCTGCTTAGGAGAGCAGCAGATGTGGCTGGCTACAGAAATATACTTGGGTTTGTGGCTAAGAATTTAATGTGAAATGTACCAGGATAGTTGTGACTTTCTCCAGCTATGCTCTGACACAGGGTTAGCAGAGGGACGGGTTTGCCAAGATGAGCTTCTACTGCATGTGTTTAATGAAGGGAAAGAGTACAAGAGAAGTATGACAACTGTGAACCTGGAGTCTATGCCCAAGAGAATAATTGGACATTGCTGATATCCCAGATTTAATTACAAGGCCTAGAAGATGGAAGAGAAGAGAGATGGGGAAAGTTAGTTATCAGTTACATGCAGGGCAGCATTTCTGAATACACGTAAAACATGAACCCAAGTCCCACTATGACCCTTAGGCACTGCACTCCCTACTCACAACCCCAACCACAAGCTGGGAGTCCAGCCCCACAGGGGCTTTCCCTTATGTTCTGCCCCCAACCCCAAAGCTTTTCCTGATCTCTGGGCTTCATCCCTCCCATCTACAACCAGTTGTAGGACTTAAGAAACTGAAGTGACTCCATACATAACCAATTCTTTTGTCCTATTTCCTCCTTTGTGGAATTTGACCCTTTAACCTAACTGCTCACTCTGCTTCTTTAAATGTGCTTGCTCAACTTTATTGCCCATATTTCCTGAAGAAAGCCTCCCTCGGCCCTTCTAGGAGCAGAACACCCGACTAGTTGCTAATCACTAAAAAATGACCTGTGGTCATTCACTGACCTGGTGGCAGCTACTCATTGGTTGTATCTTCCCTCACTACCCCCAATGTCCTACAAGACTTCTTTAAAAGCTCTGTACAGTCTCAACTCAAGGCTTCCCTTCCTTATGAGGTGGGGTCCACTCGTGTGAGTAAATTTCCATCTTTTAATGTCTGCTAGTGGAATTTAATGTCTCAGTGTGGAATTGTCTCTCACTCTCTTTAATACAACATTTGGGGTCTTGTCCAATACAACACAATATGAACTCAGTATAAATATGAACAAACTATACTCCAATCCTGAAAATTTTCATTATGAAAATATTCTAGTTCTAGGTCTAATGAGCATTTTCCAGCTTCTCTCCTACCCTGGTACTGCTGGATGTTGAGGAAACTTGTCTCAGGACAGGGTTCTTTACTGGCTAGCATCTGTTACCACTCAGTAAACTATTTTATTCCAGGGATCCCTGTGTCCCAAGAGCTTTGGTTTAATACCAGCAAAGGAGGCCACTGAGAATCTAGGGGAAGTACATTTAAGACCAGGTAGGTAAACAGCTATTTCACAGGAAATTTTCTCTCCTTCCAGTTGTTTACATGATTAACATTTCCATGTAGTAATTTAGGGCAGCCAGACCCCCTGGAAAGCAGCACAAATACCTTTGATTAGTCATTCAGTCTACTCTTTTTTTCTCAGGGCTTTAAATCAATTTTTTCAACAAGTGAACATTATAAGCTGTTTAGAGGGAAAAAAATTGAAATTTAGATCTTCCTATTTTTAGATAATGAGATAATTTAGAACAACTTTTCCACAATTTTTTGTTTTTGCATTTTTTTTCCTGGTTACTGTTTTATTTTTGTTTGTTTGTTTGTTTTGAGAGTGGTTTTGTGATTCAGGCTGGCCTTGAGCTCATTATGCAGCCCAGGTAAGCCTCAAACTTACAGCAGTCCTCCTGCCTCTGCCTCTTGAGTGCTGGGATTACAGGCATGAGCCACCACGCCTGGCATTGTGGTACATGGTACTGATTGCTGATGGAGACAAATTACTACACCTGGCATTGTAGTATGTGGTTACCAGGCATCAGACTCAGAACCTTGTGCTTGCAAGGCAGACACTGCAACTACTGAGCTAAATTCCTGGCCCTGGTTACTATTTTTCAGATAAATTCTCTCTAAATTGCCCAGGATGGTCTCAAACTTGCCTCAGCCTTCCACGTAGCAGGAATTACAGGTGTGCACCATCACGATTGACTAAAATATATTTTTTTTTTCTGTCACCCACGCTTGATCTCAATCCTGTTTGGGGATAGTCAAGTACCTAAACCACAAGGCTTCCCTTGCCTGCAGGTAGCTGCTGACTAGTTATTTATTTGGCAGGAGCAAGGCTACCTCATTTGTTCTGCTTCAGACCTTTTCTCTGCCCAGAAAATAGCCTCCCTTCCAGTCCTCTGTATTAATTCTCGTTCAGAGATCAATTAGCCCTCAGAGATCATACAAAGTTTGCTGTGTCATCCATGTTTCCTTCAGAAATTCTCAAGAGCGCAGCATCAACTTGGAGACAAAAAGGGAAGATGGAGGGATATAAGTGTTATAGTGGGTTATGGGCTTTCTGAGGGGTTTCCAGGTTCTTTCGCATAATCAAGAAAGAATTGGACATGGGTGAGGATAAAGAAGCAAAATTTAATTTAGGTGACAGTACTTTCACAGTGAACAGGCTTGCACCAGCTAAGGGAAACTGGCCTGAGCGCTGAAGGCATTAGGTCTAAGAATGTCAAAAATTCAAATGGATCTAGGGTGCCTCCCACTGGGTTTTCCAGAGCATGACTGACAACATGATTGACAGGGAACTGAGTCACATCAGCTGTATCTGTCACTCACATCCTTTTCCATAATTATAATTGGATACATGAGATGCAGTCCATATGCATGAACCTTCAATGCACTTCAAGTAAAGATGGGTTATTGCAGGTCATGCCAACAGGTCTGGGCTATGTGTGTACTCGTTTGCAAGTTTGGAATTTTCCAGAGCAGGCCTAAGATTCTTTGTTTTTATCTCTACCTCAAAGTAGTAGGCCTTAGGACAAAAGTTGGGATATTGGCCCTGGGTCATTATTAAGGTTCAGGTAAGTGGAGAAGAGTGGTCCTGCAGCCCAAATTGTGCTTTCCATATTATTAGGAAGAACTCCCAGAAGTACTTCTGAACTATTAATGGTCACTAGCTCTTGTTAACATTGGAAATGTTGACTAAAACCTAGAATGTAGTTATTGCCTCCAAATGTCATGCCCCATCATCATAATAGCTTCTAGAACGGGGCAACACAATTTCTCCCATTCTGCCCTAAGAATATATTTCTCAGACCCTCTCCAGGAAATGCCATTTAAGGGGGAAAGTGAGAAGTGGACATAAGTATCTGAAGTGGAAGGGAGATTGCCACATCTGTAGAACAAACTGAGTCTCATGGTTTACCAGGCATTTTACAAGGCTGCACAGACACATAGACACACACAGACACACACAGACACACACATCCTAAGGTGAACACCAACCAACCAGCATGGGGAAGGGATCCCTTGAATCAACTCCAAGCCTCTTTCTACACACCTTTGTTTAGCCCAAGAAGACCCAGCAACTTGTACTCCATGACATAGGGGATAGTGACACAGGCACTGATTGCCTGAATAGGAAATCCAACTGCTCAGGAAATGAAAGCAAAAATTGACAAATGAGAATGCAGTGAATTAAAAGCATCTACATAGCAAAGAAAACAATAGAGTAAGAAAGAAAATGTACAGCTATTTATCTGAGGGAAGATCAATATTTAAAATATACAAAGAATTTTAAAACACAGCAATAAAAAGAACAACTAATACAATCAGAAATGGGTAAATTATCTACAGAGATACCTCACAAGAGAAGTACAAATGGCCAATAAATATGTAAAGATGTTCAACAACTTTAGTCATTAGAGAAATCAAATTAAAATTACCTTGACATTCATCTCACTCCAATCAGAATGGTTATTATAAACCAAACATGAAAAATAACAAACGTTGCAAGGATATGGTGAAAAAGGAACACTTATGCAGTATTGGCTGGAAAGTAAATTAGTAGAGTCACTGTGGAAAGCAACAAAGAGTATCCTCTAAAATTAGAACTATCATATGGTCTAGCTATTCCACTCCTGGTCATGTACCTGAGAGAAATAAAGTCAACATGTACAAGAGACACCTCCAACCTGAATTTATTCCAGCACTATTCACAACAGCCAAAATATGGCATCAGTCTAGATGCTGTTCAACAGATGAATGGACAAAGAGATATAGTACATATAACACACAATGGAGCATTGTTCAGCCACAAAGAAGAATGAAGTTGTGTCTTTTGCAGGGAAATAGATGGAACTATAAATCTTCTTGTTAAATGGAATAAGCCAGACACAGAAAAACAAGTACCACATGTTCACTCTCATATGGCAAGCTAAAATAAAAAAATTGAAGAGAGCAGAACAAGATGATCTGAAATAGAAGAGGCACTACTAGGATAAAGAAAGGGGAGGCAAGAGCCTGAGAGAGGGTAGATCAAAGCACGACATATGTAGGTATGTATGAAAATGTCATCATGAAACCCATTAAGTTGCACAATTAATGTTCTTTAATAATTATAAAGTCCCCAAAAGACTTACGCTCCAACTCCAGCTCAGAAATCTCCCTCTTTTAGTCTTGTACTTTTCATCCTTGGATAAAACCAATCAGATCTTGCCTGGGCTTCTACACCTAAAGTAGAGGCCTTATTTGAATGTAACTGCAGGTAAATGAAGGGACCAGCTGGACCTTAGCTGTGACATTGAGAAGGTGGAGATGGTACAGAATTTAAGGAAAATTACATTGATATCATGGGGATGGGAAACGCCACTTGTTTTCTAATGTCTCATGTTTCACTTACTAAAATAGAAGGCAAATTAGTATTGTCAATAACATTCATACCTTACATTTGTATATTTAAATATATGCAAATTCAGGTATATTTGTAAAGGTAGTATATAATGAAATGTAATGTACTTATTTACCTTTATCTCAGGATCCATCTCTCGCAGCTGAGAATGTGGGCTTTGCAGATGTGGAAAGCCCCGCTCTGACAGAAGAGCCACCCTCACACTGCTGCGTGAGACTCGTGATGCCTCCGAGACCAGTGCTTTTTTATCTCAATGTGGTAGACATCCCCACACAGTACCACTGGGCTGAGAGACACCTGCTTCTTGTTTTCCATTATTCCGCTATATTGTTTTATATCGGAGGTCAGAGCAAAGCTCTACGTGACTCAGTGAGCCTGTCAGATGGTGGACTGAGTGAGTACAGCCTCTCCCCCAGTGGCTGCCACAGAAACTTAGACCCTGGTCTATGAAGTGGCCCTGCTGAGTTACAGGCAGCTGAAGTCAGTGTGACCGCAATTAAAATCCTTTCCCCTGAATTATGGCTTCCACTGACCTAAAGGGTTGCTTGCTAATTGCACCCAGTCCCAGTACCTGTTTTCTCCATCCAGGTAAAGTACATAGTGCTTGCTCCTGAACAATGCTGTCTGGTGCCATCATGCCAGGTGTTTGGCAATATTTCACTAGATGCCTTCAAAGCATACCCAGAACCCTATTCCTTCCCTATTCAGTCAATACTGGATGCTTTTGGGGACCTTGATCTTTGCTGCCCTAAGACTCAGTTTCATTCTAAGTCCAGTTTCCTGTCTTTATTCTTTCGCCTTATGCTGTCGTGCCTCACAGGAGGACAGGGCCCATGGCTGACAATATTCCCTTCCCTGTTCCCTGCATTTTATCACCAACATTTCATCCCTTGAGAGCAGCAAAGCAGGTTCTACCCCAAGCAATTTAAACAAGTTAGCATATATAAAGGACTCTAGGCACAGACAAGTAGATGGGTGAAAACGGGTAACTGGGAGACACTTGGAAAGGGGTGTTCTGCTATTCAAGATGAAGGTCTGTGTGTAGGATAAAGGCCTCTATACCCCTGGCTGGTCTACAAGGTAATTTGGGGGGCTTTCTTTTGAGACAGGGTCTCTCTTACTGTGTAGTTTGGGCTGGCCTTGAATGCCAGGTGCCTGATGCTGTGCTGTGCTTCCAGGGTCTGAGACCCTGGGCCCAGACGAAGGGCAACGAAAAGCAAGGACTAGTGCTATGCTCTGGAAAGGAGAGGACTACAGTCTGTGTGAAGGGCCTGCTGCTGAGAGAGGCAGTGCTGGCTGTAATTATCCCTTTGAGTGATCAGGGAGAGTGGGCCTTGGACCTCATCAGGACAGGTCCGCTCAAGCCTGTCTGGCAGAAGAGTCTCCCCCCAGTTTGCCTCATCCCCACCCTTTGCAGCACTTGCACTTACAAATGAGGCCAGCTTCCTTTGGTGCTCCAGGCACCACAGACTAAGTGGCCTAGAGCCACTCACATATATTATCTCAGATTTCCGGGTTAGTTTTTGGACAGGGAGCTGTTACACAACAGCAAGCCCTGTCTCTAGCCTCCTTGCTCACACATGTGGTCTTCTGCATTAGGCTGCTCTTTTTCTTCCTCTCTGACAGGTAGTGATGCACTTAGAGATCCTCCTCCTGTCACTGGAGCTGTACTGTGTCTAACCACCGGAACTGAAAACCAAGTAAACCTCTTTTCCTTATAAAGTACCAGCCCACAGGTACTTTGCTATAGCAACACCAAACAAATAAGGACACCAACATATGTGCAGGTTCTCCCATACCTGTAGCCTCATGGCATGTGGCACCATCCTTGAAAAACCTCACTATTTTCTAGGAAAGACTCAGAGCTGTTTCCACCGGAAACCCCGATAGCTGCTTCCCTGGCCTTCTCCTATAGGCCGCATCCTCCTACTGATTGGGAACTGTTTCTAGTCTGGACAAAGGGGAAAACATTATTTTGTTGTTTTATTCTGTTCTTGGAATTAAACCAAAAGCCTTGCATATGTTGTGCAAGGATCTACCAGGGAGCCACATCCCTAGACCTTTTTATTTGATTTTGAGACAAGGTTTCACTAAATGGTTCAGGCCAGCCTAAACTTGCAAATTTTCTCCCTCAGCCTCCTGAGTAGCTTGGCTCACAGGTATGTGCATCTACCCAGGGACAACTTCTTTCAATCAACACATTTGTTTCCTAATCTCTTATCTATGTTGTAGTGTTTTTCTATTTTCCTAAGAGCCTTAGCTTTGGAAACTCAAAAGCTGGGAACAGACTCAGTTCCTTTGCTTTCGTCCATCCTCTTTTCCCTCAGATTTTTGAGCACAAAATGTCATACTCTGTGTTACTAAATATAGACAAAACCTGGGTTTGGAGGAGTTTGAAAAATACTGAGCACACCAGTCAATTAACCCTGAAAGTGCTCCACTCCACCGGAGTGATCTGGCAGCTTCACATCCTGTTAACTGCCACTCTAATGTCCCAGATCGAGGAACCTGGGGAGGAGAAGGAAAGGACGGGCAGTGCCGGCTTCATGGTGGGCAGCTTGTGGTTGCACAGGAATTGCCTCCAACCTTGGCCTCACTCTTCCTTCTTACCTTGAAGTTCTTTGTGGTTTTGTCTTTGAGCTCGTGTGTTTTGTTTTTTTCTCTCTCTCTCCTGGTACCAGAGACTGAACTCAGGACCTTACACTTGCCAGGCAGGCGTGGCACTACTGAGCTATAAACATCCTCAGCCCTTTAAGTTTGTTTTGTGAGGGCAGTTGATGGACAGGGGCGCGTGTGCCTGGGCAGAGGACCTCGAGGTGTGCTTCTCATGGTATGTTGCATGGAACATCGGTGTTGGCTCTGGCTGGAGATTTGAACTGCAGACCTTTATCCTCGTGGTCCTGGAGGACCGTGGTCCCAGATCAGGGTGAGCACAGGGTTGGTTCTTCTCGAGACCTCTTCTTGGCTTGTAGATGATGTTTTCCCCATGTGACCATGTGGCTGTCCCTCTGTACATGTCTGTGTCATGTCCTCTTTGAGTGATGGTCGCACTGAGACTGAGGCAGGAGCCACCTGCTTACTTATTACTTCTTTCAAAACTGTCTCGAATATAGTCACATTCTGAGGTACAGTACAGACTTTGAAATATGGATTTAAAGGGAAAGTCAGTTCAGCTTATGACAACAGGCAAACTGCTTTTGAAATTAATGATGAACATTTAAAAAACTAATATTTTTGTGCACTTTAACCAAGAGATTGAGATATACTTGCATTTACAGTGAAATATTCTTCAGAAGGAACAGTGTTTCCATATAATCCTGTGCTTCACTATCAAAGAAAATCAACATTTGGAACTCATTCCCCTTATGTTCAGTGACAACAGAACCTGCCTGGGGCTTTCCTTTTGTTCTGGCAGAGAATTAACAGGAAGAAGAATTGTGCATTGGGCATCTCCTTGCTGTTTGTTTTTAATCATATTGCTTGCAGTTGTCCAAACCTAATTAAGTTCTTGGCTTCAAAGGGCAAGAATGAGGTTACATTTCATTGACCATCATGTATCTTTTTTTATTGTTACTATTTGTGTTTTTAGACATATGAAACAGAGTTCATATAGAATCTGAAATTTATCAAGTGAAGATATTTACCAAGCCAATGTAATACTAATTGGCAAAATTAACCATTTCTCCCCACTTCCACCAAGAGATCATGCCTCTGCTTTGTCTCTTTGGGGAATTTTCTCCATGGAAAAAATACAGCTTCAGAAAAGATTTGGAGGAAGGCAGTGGGAAGCTGGACAAGTCCAAAAGAGCAAAGTTCCTTCTCACACAGGTGGATCCCAGATATCTAGGCAGAAGGACTGCTCTAAGGTCCCATTGTCGTGGTAACAGTGACTGTAACTTTACAAGCTAAGGAGAAGATAGCTGAACTGATCGAAGGCTGACATCTTCTCATAAACTTTGCAGTAGCCCATGGAGATGTGCTGCTTTTGCAGCCATATCATGGGTGATCCAGCTCTGAGCCTGGGTGGGAAGTTGGCATGCTGCCAGGCCGTCCAACCACTGAGGACCACTGGAGGTCTGGCCACCTGATTCCACTACCCAGATTTACAACAGAGTAGAAGCAGACCCAGTATGGTTGGCGATTAGTCCTGAGATGGCGACAGAGCTGAATGTAGGCACATTCCAAGGAGCAGACACTGGAATAAAGGCATTCTTTTTTTTTTTTCCTTTGCAGTAGTGGGTATTAAACTCAAGACCTTGTACTTGCCAGGCAGGTATGGTGCCACTGAGCTAAATCCCCAAACCAGTAAAGACATTCTAATGTCTGCTGTTGTGGACAAAGAGAAACAGGGGTGAAGGAAACTAGGGTGGTCTTAGGTTGCCTCAGTGGTCTCCAAACATTTTTTACTGTGTAGCCCTCTTTATAACATACCACCACTGGAAGTATATATGCTTATGTAAACATATTTATTTATAAATTATATAATGATACTACTACTTCAAATTATTGTGTGCATTGATACACAAAAGATAACATGAAGGTGAAATAGAAACTTCTGATTACATTTTAAATGAATTAGAAGCTTCTAGCATTATCTTTCCATACTCACTAGATTCTCTTTCAAAGCTCACTTTGCAGGATGCTGTTTTAAAGAAATTAAACTTTGATTCTTACCATAAAACTTAGAGTTCATTTCCAAACTGGGAAAAGAGATTCCTCTGCAGAAATGTCTTTAAGACGACTGGAGAGGACAGAAGCCAGCTGCTCCTGGCTTGCTCATCTGAGAGCCACTGGGGGAGCCTGGAAGCCACAATCCAGGATGCAGACTCACCTGCCTCTTGGAGCTCAGAACTCAGAATGCGTTTCACTTAGTTTTTTGACTTAAAGCAATGGCAAGGGAAAAAACATTTAATCCCCACATGGGCACTCACTGACATTGTGTGAGAGATGCCACATATTGCTTGGCTTTGATAATGAAATAAAAAACAAGTTGGCTAAAGGAAAGGCCTTTTTGCCCAATGTCTGAAACAAACAGTTTCTGGATAGACTTGCTTTACTTGCCCAAGTACTAATAAAATGAACCACCGTTGGTCTAATGTGATAGATAGTAGTTCATACATTGAGATATATTTGTTAAGCCAGATGATATTTTAAACTCCCTATTTAAATCTACAAGTATTTTTATTGTTACATGTCCAGTTTAAGCTAATATTCCTAAGCTTAAATTAATAAACCAAGTATCATATACCTAAGTGAGAAGTTGCTCCAAAATGGCCCGCCAATTATACTGTAACAATTACTTTCAATAATATGGAAATTTTCTTGGTATACAAATTACTTACTTGCTATATATATATATATATATATATATATATATATATATATATATATTTTACTTTACATATTCAAAAATTTTGTCTTAAAATATTACAAAGCACATAAAGACTAAATTTAGTAAGAAAAAATTTAAGCCAGGAAAAACAATATCACTACTAATGCCCGAGGAAAACACAAAGAAGAAATTTAAAGCATATTCTGGACAGAGCAAAAGGGAAAGAGGAAGGAAGTCTTGTTCCTTTTGTCTTTGGAGGAGCTGAGATCTTTGCCATTGCCTTTGGACATTGATTTCCATTTCCTTCAGGACTCCAGGGCAGACTCTGGCTTTCCTGACACAGATTCACAGATGACTCTGCAGTGAGCTTGCAGGCCTTTGACCGTTCGCTGCTATTGGACCTTACAGCTCTCCAGCACATACATAGCCACTGTGGATTCTGCCTCTGATTCAGCAGGGCAACTCTTGCCCTTCTGATTCTGTGAGCCTACCTGACAAATCTTTTGTATAACTATATGTATTTTTCCCTAGGAATCTAATATGTATATATATCGATTCTGCTTCTCTGGAACATCTAACAAATATACCATCCAAAACTATATCATGATCTTCAACTTCAATACAATATTGGAGTATATTGAAGTACATTTACCAAATATAAATTTAAAATATTATTGGATATAAGTTGAGCAAGTTGACTTGATGCCTTCATGCTTTGGAAATCTAATTGCTTGTTATATATAATTTAATTTTAGAAACTTTCAATATTCAATAAAAATATAAAGCCTAGTTTTCAGGCAAAGGTGTGTGGGTATATATATATATATATATATATATATATACACATACATATACATATATATATATATACACATACATACATACATACATATATATATATATATTTGAAATTTGCTTTTAAATTTATTTTTTTAGCACTGATTAAGTATGACATGTTAAACAAAATTCATGTTATTAGCAAAGAGTCACAGCAACCAAGATTCTGTGTATGTGATGCTCTGGAAGTAACTAAAGGAATTTAGAAGTGTTTTGAAGAAAACTGAAGAAACAATATTTATAAAATATTTAACATTGATGCTAAATGATTCACAATCTCTTACACAGATGCCAAATACTATAATGTGGGGAATACTAGAAAAAAGACAAGGAGAGGCCATTTAAGTAGCAAACCCCAGAATCAGCCCAACTGTGATCCAAAATTAACTGGAAAGTAGTTTTTTTCTCTATTTGTTAATAGCAGCAGAATCTCTGAAAAGTCCTAAGTCCTACAACAATGAGGAAACAGAGTCAAGCCTAGCAGTGATTTCTACAGAAAGCAGGATATACTGGGGCAAGTAGACAAGCAAATTCATGATAATCTTACCATAAAAATATGATGTATAATTATTTTATAGTCTAGGGACCTAGAGTTCCTAATTATTATGTTTCCAGTCACCTTTCTAATTATTGTGATTAAAATGCCCACTTTCTATAATTTTATACTTGTGATCTAAATTACAAACTCTATACATATTGATTTTATTTGCATAATTATTATTATTGGGAAACAATAATTTAGCAATTACAATTTTTATGATAGGTGTCAATAGATACTCATTCTGGTCCTGGGTCCTGTGTGACACCCACACCCCAGACTGTGGCCTTTGCAGAATAGAAGGGACACTGTCTTAGTTACTTTCTATTGCTGACACAACACCCAACACCTACACTTACAGGAAGAGAGCTTTATTTTGTCTCAGTTTCAGAAATGGTTGGCAGGCTCCAAGGCAGGAACAGGAGGGCAGAGAAACACAGTGGATGAAAAGGAGCTCAACCCATGGTGACCAGGAGGAGGAGCAAGAGGGGAGGAGTCAGGACAAGAATATGCTGTTCAAGGCCATGGCGCTAGTGACTCACCTTCAACCAAGTCCCACCTCCTTCATTCAGCTATGAACTCACCAGTGGATGAACCCACTGATAAATATAGCACCCTCAAGCTCCAATCATGCACATGAGAATCTGGGGGGACATTTTAGATCTAAACCAGAGGTCAGGAGGTGCTGCATCTGACCTTGCAGTTCTGGGTGACCGTTTTCCCTCCCCAACTCGGTCTAGGAAATTGCTCTGGGTTTATGTGCTTCCCAGGGGCCTCTGGCAGGCATGTTGGCAGCCCAGGTCTCTGCTCTAAGATGGCTCTACCCTCAGTTAGCAAGGATAGTCATGAATGATTGCACAAGACACCCACCGAGAAATGCATGATGACACAGTGACACAAAAATGCTCCTAGTGACACAAAATGCTCTCAACAAGCCTAGATGGTACCTCTCACACTCTAGGCTTCATAGTGTTGATACATGATGCAGCCAGCTGTTCTTAGACCCCTGAGAAATAAAGCAGCATAAGACCAAATCAGGCATAAGAGAAAATGATGTGACCAAGAGGCAAGGTAAGATGAGGTGGAGAGGGCTATGCTGCCTAATGCAGCCAAGTATTCACAATGAGCTTTTTTTCAAGTAGGAGTACACTCTAAAATAACAATGAAAAGTATGTACCATAAATGCTCCACTGATTTCTCCCAGATGTCATTGGCTTCTGGTTAACACCATTTACCAGCCTGGTAGCTGCTGCTCATTGCATCTGGTCACCACCATTGATCAACAACATTGGTCATTGCTTTGTCTCTGCTGTTTATGTCCCGAGTGTTGGTTGGTGCTGGTCACTATCATAGATGCTGCCAGCCATTGCTGATCTCTGCCACCATTGTCTTCACTGACCATCACTGATTCCTGCCGCCAATCTCTGGAGCTCTTCAACGCCGGCAGTACTAGTGTTTACAGCTCTTCCTACTGCTATCCACTCTACCCACACTATTTGAGGTAAGACTTCCCAGTAAATTTATAGTAGCTTACTGGACCAAACAACCCAAGAAATGAATCACAAGAAGTTCATAGAGAAAATCTACTGAAGAAGCAAACATCCTACATCAACCCAAGAAATGTGAGGGGACCACAGCTTATACAGAGCAACAGAGGGAGCAGAGTCATCCGGGTTGGTCCACATTTGAAGCTGCTAATTGGTCCAGTTTCAAGTCTGCTGTGTGGTACAAACCTGCTGTGGTCAGACATCTTCTGGGATATGAAGTGCCCAGGTCACCACAGCTGTAGCTGTCAATCAAGGCACATATGTCACCATCTTCTGTCTGTTTCTGGGCGAGAAGAAAAGTCTGGCTATTTCTGATCTGTCTCAAGTGAAAGCTTTGGCCTTCCCTCCAGAAATATGTCACACTTTTTAAAAATTGCAAGTATGATAGCAACAGATGGTACTCCTAGTTAATTAGGAGGCTGAGGCAGGAGGAATGTTAGTTTAAAGCCAGCCTAGGCAACTTAATGAGACCATATAGCAAAACAAAAAGTCCCAAAACCTGAAGATGTCACTCAGTGTTAGAGCATTTGCCTAGCATGTGCATGGCCCTGGTTCAATATTCAGCACCACAGAGCATCAGGCACAGCTTCTGAGAGACTACAGTTCTTACTTGAAGGCCTTTCTTGACCTGCTAAGGGCAAATGCAAACTGAAAATAAGAGGCTTAATTTCCTACAGGAAGAATGAGAGAAGAGATTCTTTTTATTTTTTTTCAAAATGTCTTTTGTCGTTTTCAACTGTAAAATAATTTTGTATGGCTTGATAAGCTTCTTATCCATCCTACAGCTCAATCATGTGTCACTGAGAACCTTCAAGTCACCGTTATGGTATGCATCACCGAGGGATCGGCGCCCTCTTTCCCATTTCCCCCTGGAGGGCTGGGCTGACTTTGGAGGTTAAAGTTGATTTGGGAGGTCACAGCACGTTTGATAGAATCTTTGCTCCATTTCATGAACTACCTCTTGCTTAAATGGGAGAGCTTGTTTCTTTCTGGATAAATCCAACAGAAGTGGGTTGTCTATCACCATCACAAAGTCAGAGGGAACTCCATTAAGGCTGAAGCGAGCCTTAATCTGGGGACTAGTTATTGTTTACCTCGGAACATGTATGTATGGGTTGTACTTGATTTGTTGTCTCAGGGGGTGAGATTCTTTTGCTTTTTCAATCTCAGAGGAGGGAGTTTGTGATGTGTGTCAGTCTGACTTAATAGTTTCCACTAATAAAACTGGATTTTGTCTCCTCCCTCTTATAGAGAGGGTTTCTGATTGTGGAAGAGGCCTTGATTCTTTTGTTTGTATCCCAGAGCTGTAGGCACATATCCGGTGCTCAGTCCTTTCACCCCCTCTTATTGAAAAGCTGAGTGGCTCACCAGCAGAGGAAAGAAGCCATAGCCCACCCACAGGGGCCACGTGAGAGTGTCACCATTGACACTACACAAGGAAGAGAGGGGAGACTTTCCTGATGTTGATCAATTGGCTCCAAATCTCCACCTACCTGGTAGGTACTGTGTAGTTTGCTGCTGGGTGTTCATGAGAGGAAACTGGATCACAGTAAGGATTTTTCAGGATTTCATAAGAGTTCTTTAAGCATGTTCCCTGTCAGGTCTTTTGAAAGAAAGACCTGTATGGTATAAACACCTGGTATAAACATGGAGACACACCCGTCTCCGAAAGGTTGGGACTCTGGATCGAGTGGGCTGGGGGTGGCTGAGCAGGCTCCCAGGAGACTGACACAGCAGAGAGGCCTGTAAATGCTGCATTCTGTGGAAGATATGACAGAGCTGTCTGCAGGAGAGAGGCAGACATGTCACATGTTCTTATAAGAATAATTACAGCACAACAGCTATTGTCAGGAGTGCTCCAAGGGCAATGTGCCAGCGATGATGTTTGCTTCTTCAGGTATTCCCCAGGGCAAATGCTTGCAAAGTATCCATTTTATAGAAGAAAAAATTAAGGCCCAGAAGGATGAATCTCCCCAAGGCCACAGAGGCTCCCTGATAGATGCCTTAACCTTAAATGATGAGATAATGGAAACATAGTAATCTTTGTCTCCATTTTTCATTCCACAGAGCCTCGGGTCACAAGGAGACCCAAGGGAGAAGCTGGGCTGGGGACACAGAGCTGAGTTCCCCAGGACTGCAATATGGGGGACAGGACACCGGCGTTAGAACTAAGCAGAAGACGTTAGTGTCCCCTGCTTCTCCCTGGGGCCAGTCCCACAGCCCGTCCTCGGCTGCCGCCTTCTGCAAGCCACATGGTGGAGAGGCCATGAGGGTGACACTGCAGTCCAGATGAACGGCTGGCTTCCCTGGCAGAAGCGGGCCTCCCAAATGGAGTGGAAGGCAGATCAGAGCCTTGGGGTGGAGCTGTGTCAGCCTCATCTGCCCTGTGCCCTCGAAAGCTAGGAGCTGGCCGCGGAAGCTGTCTGAGACAGCTGTGACTCCCAGTTGTCCCAGGCCCCTGCCTCCCATCATCCTCAGCTTCCTGGCATGGACTGCTGCTCTCAGACCTGGCTGCGGCCGCAGCCTCACACATTCCTGCCTCCACCAAGGTCGTTCCTGCTTGGTCACCCAGCCTGACCAAAAGCTGGCCTTGTGTCCTGGCTGCGTCATGATGTCCCTGGAGAAGCACAGGTCTGGCCATACCCCGTCTCCCTGGGGCAAGCCCAGAAGTGACTAGGATGACCGAAATCTCTGCACCAGTCAATAATGCAAAATCAGCCAATAGTTACTATCATTTTCTGAGATAATAAAATGACAGCATCAACTGAATTCCTAACCTTTAGCAGACATTTACTTTGAGAATCAAAATGACAGTTTTCAAAAGGTTTTGTCAATGAGTAGCTCCCATAATTCACTGCTTAAAAGAAAAGACAGATCTGAGGTTCAGGGAACAGACTGAAAAGTGACTTTTAACTTTGTCATTATCTAAATTGATTCAGTTTGACCCAGTTTTGCTTCGCTTCAAGGTCAAAAGCACTTGTGGTCTTATAGGCTGAATTTTTCAATATCTAAGGAATGGAGGCCTGCTCAGAGAAGTGCCAGCGGGCATAAAAGATAGCCCAATCTGTGAGTTAGTTGGAGCAAAACAATCTGTATTGAAAAAGTCTTACATTTTTAATAGCAGGGCAAAGAAGTGACTTTCTGGAAGGTCTGTTTTGTAGCAGACACTAAGATGTTGAGCATACCTTATCTTACTTGATCCTGACCAACTCCTATTGAATGAGCATGATACTGTCCAGATTACCCACAAGGAAGCAGAAGTTTGAAATTGCCCACTTAGCAAACAGGGTCCTATGGCATTAAATCACATCACTTCCTGAGAGAAATACTGGCCAACTCACTTGGGTAATATTTTAAAAACAGGTCTTTAAAAAATTGAGATATAGAGCCGGGATACAGCTCAGTGGTTCTGGCGTCTGCCTTGCAAGCTCAGCATCCCAAGTTTGATCCCCAGTACCACATACCACAGTGCTGGGTATGGTGGCTCTCACCTGTAATCCCAGCACTCAGGAGGCAGAGATAGGAGAATTGCTATGAATTCCAGTCTAACCTGGGCTACATAGTGAGTTCGGGGCCAACCTGAACTGAAAAAAAAAATTTGAGAATAATCTCTGTGCATTTGGTGAGATTCAACACCATGTACATCTCTGAGACATCAACAGAAACTAGATAAAGTGGATAAATTCAACAGAAGTGGGTTGTACGGCCCATCACTGCTTTTGCGTCAGGAGGCGCTCTTGCGCCATGGAGGGTTGTAAGTTTCATCACCCCAAAACTCCACAGCCTTTAGCAAATCCCAAGTGCTCTCAGACAACTGTTTTAACTGTCACAACATGGGTCAGCTTGCCTACTCATTGACATCATATAAAATGGAATCATCTGACATCTATACTTATAGATCAAGCTTCTCCAGCATGACATAAACTTTTTTGTTTTTTGAGACAAGATCTTGCTTTGTAGTTCAGGTTGGTCCTGAACTCACTAGGTAGCCCAGGTGAGCCTCAAACTCACAGTAATACTTTTGCCTCTGCCTCCTGTGTGCTGGGATTATAGGTGGAACCTTGTGCCTGCCAGGCAGACACCAGAATCACTTAGGTAAATCCCTGGCCTACAACATAAACTTTTGAGATTCATGCATCCTGCTTTCTGTATTAGTAGTCTGTTCCTTCTCATTGCTGAGGTCTATTCTGCTTATGAGATATATTTACCATTTAGTAACCATTCTGTTGACAGATATCTGGGTTGTTTCTAGTTTTTGGTTACAAAGAATAAGATTGCTACTCTGATGCAGAACTTTATTTGATGTATGTTTTCCTTTATTTTAGGTAAATATTCAGAAGTGGAATTTCTTAGCCATAGACTAGTTTATCAGGACCAGAAATGTAGCCCAGTGCACAGCACCTGCCTGGCAAGCACAAGGACCTGAGTTTGATCCTCAGTACCAAAAGAAAAAGAATAGAAATTTATTTTTTTTAAACTTTTAAAGAACCATCAATCATGCTTCCAAATTGTTGTATTGTTTTGGTTAAATACAAAAGCTCATTTGACATTTACAAAACAGCTTTGATTTCCAGGAATAAAATGGAACAAGTCTCTGCTGTTTGGGGACAGCTTATTGGGGAAGACACAGAGACAAATGAACAAGTTAAATCCAGGCATCCAATGGTGACAAGTGACGCAGAGAACAATGAGGTTCCAAGCAAGAGATGAAGGATCCGTGTATGGTCTGAGCACGATTCACACCAGCTACTCTTTTTTTGGGTTTTGTTTTGTTTTTTGCTTTTGGGGTTTTTTTTGTTTTTTTGAGACAGGGTCTCATTTTATAGTTCAAACTGGCCCTGAGCTCAGCCTCAAACTCACAGCAATCCTCCTGCCTCTGCCTCCCAAGTGCTGGGATTATAGGCATGAGCCACCACGCCCGGCACTGTGGTATATGGTGCTGATTGCTGCTGGGTGTGTCCTTGCACTTGCAAGATAGGCACCGGGACCACTGAGCTAAATCCCTAGCCCAGCTATCTTTTTAAGAAAAGAGACTAAACACAGCTCCTGCTCTACCTGATGGTACCCCTTTGGACTCCAGCCTGGAAGGATGACTGGGGACTCAGCCTGAGGAGCTCCAGTGACCCACGTGCCCTCTTGACTGGCCAGGCCATTCCTGCCAGTGGAAGGACAAAGAGATCAGCAACCAATGCAGGTGAGGTAGGGCTCTGGGATCGGCAGGCCGGGCTCACAGCTTATGGTCACATCCCCACTGCCCTTGGCAAGTCATTACCTATTCTAAGGTTCAACTTTCCTATTTTCAGAAAAAGGTAATAATGAGTCTTGACCTCATAATGCTAGAAGGTCAAGGAGAAAGTATGGGTAAATTGTTTGGCACAAAGCCTGAGAAATGATAAATGATTAATGCTAGTTGTCCTCGCTGTAAAAACAGAAACTTGGATTTTGTCTTTTCTGTGACCTGATTGAGTACTTGGTCCTCATAGTTTGCTCTGGACACTCGAGGTGATGCCTATTGAGGCACTGCTTCTGCAGGGCTTTTGAGATGGCTTATGGTTGGTTTATTTGTTTTTCCAGTTTCTTTTTCTCCCTTGGCTGCGTTACCCTACAAGGGATTCAGCTCCTTTGTTTGATTTCTTTCTGAGGTCTTGCATTTCCCTGATGGTATCCGATGGTGTGGAAAAAAGAGGACAGACCAGCCAGCTTGTGTGACCGTGCCAAGTACCTAAAAAATGGCCCAACCCTCCATACCAGCAGCTGCTCCATCTGGTACCACGCCTTACTGCATAGCTGTCATCTGGATTTCTTTTCCATCCCTTTCAGCATTACCACCTCAAATTCCTCTTTATTTCTCCAGATAACAGTTTAATTGCTTTGTTTTTTGTTGTCTGAAACTGTTCTAGAGGTCCAAGGCAATTTCTTCTCCAAGCTGAGTCTGTCTTTGGTCCAGTCCACCAGATTATCTGTGCCTTCTCACAACAGATGTGTCTCAGAGCCTCCGTGTGGCTTTCTGACCAACAAGAGAGACACAGCAGTATACTGAACCCTGCTTGTATCTTTCTGTCCCTCACTCTTCTCCTTTCACTGTTGGTGCCATCCTGGAGGACAGTGCAGTGACAAGAGTCAGGCGGCCTGGGGTATTCAGCTCTGTAGGAAGTTGGCTCTGCTCCTGAACTGTGTTCTTGGGCTGTCCTTGGTATGCTCAGCCTTATTTCCATGTTTATTCCACTAAAGAAGGCCTTGAGTTTTCTTTATGCCTTTTTAGCAAATTGCATTCTGTTCTTTTGCTATTTTGCACTGGGATTATGCCCTGAATTATGCAGCTTTAAGTTCTCCTTTTAACTCACTGCTTTGTAATTGGTAAGCTTTCTAATTTTATTTTCTTCCACAAACACTTTTCCTGTAGTGCATACATCTGCATGCATGTATGTACATACATACACACACAAGAAATACAGGAAAAATGAAAATTTTTAGGTATAAATCTAAAAAAAAATATATGCAAGATTCATGTGAGGAGAGCTACAAAGATAAAATAAGTGAAATTAAAGAAGTAAATAAATGGAGAAAGATTCCTTATTTATGGATAAGAAACTTAATATTGTGGAGATGTCGCTCACCATGACCTGTAGGGTTAGTGTAATCTCAATCAAATCCTTTGTGAGTTGTCTTGTGCACATAGACAAACTGATTTTCAAGTTTAAATGGAGAAATGAAAGACCCAGAGGAGTCAAGCTAAAATTGAAGGAGGAGAATAAGCCAGAGGATTTACTATTGCTTATAGGAACCAAGACAGTATTGTTTGACACAGGAGAGCAAGGCCTGGCTCTCCATTTGAAACGTGAGCTCATGTTCTCTAAAACTGAGGAATGAATTTTAGGAACGACCTACAGAGGTTTGAGTAGGAAAATTTTATTGAGAGAAAAAGCTTTTGCCTAAGAGAGAAGGGGGAACCCAGAAAGATAGGTAACCCATGCACCTCACTTTTCAAGGGCTTTTGAGAAACAAAGCCATGAGCTGAGGTGGGTTTAAGGTGGGGGCTTCCAATAAGATTTAAAAGAAATGGGCAAACCAATGGAATTATAACAAGTACAGTTGTTTAAGCAATCTTGATCAAATGGGACCCAATGAGAAATTAATTCGTATAGGTTCTTTTTGATGCCAGGTGGGCCAAATTCCTAGCCTTCTGTCCCAAGAAATTTGCAATTACTACATTGCTGGGAAGGGAGGAGATGAATCTAGACCTTAACTCTCCACTGATTAATTGGTCACTGTTTTCTAGGAGTTTGCTGATGTCTTGACCTTTAGTAACAGTCTCCCTTCTTGTGAGTTTTCCAAGGGCCTGCCCTGTCTGTCTGCCTGCCATATTTCCAACTAGCTTTTCTACCTGTAACAGCATCAGTGGAAAGAACAAACAGTCCAATGGGACAGATCTATCAGTGACCAGAACAGAGAGCCCAGAAATAGAGCCAAACAAATCTAGTCCACAGATTTTTGACAAAGGAGTTATATTAGTCATTTTCTTGTCAATGAGGAAAATATTTGACAGCCACAACTTAGAGGAAGACAGATTTGCTTTGGCTCATACTTCAGAGACTGGCTGACTCCACGGCAGAAAGGACGTGAAGGAAGGTCATGACGGGGAAGCTATTCAACTCTCTGCAGCCAGGAAGCAGAGAAAAAGGAGGAGCTGAGTTCAAGGTCACACCAGGGACCCACCTCCAATCTTGCCCTACCTCCTACCAGCATATTCAGCTACTGAAATCATCAACAGGTCAATCCACTGACTGCACTCCCACGATCCAGCTATCCTCCAAACACATGTGACTTTCAGGGACAAAATTCAAGGCAATAGACCAAAATAAAGGATGGTGCTTTCAACCAGAAGTACCGGATCAGATGGGCATCCACATGAGAATCCATGAATCTAGGGGCTGGAGATTTAGCTCAGTGGTTCCAGTGCCTGTCTTGCAAGCACAAGAGTCTGGGTTCGATCCCAAGTAATCAAAAACAACAATGCTAGGTATGGAAACTCATGCCCACCAGCAATCAGAACCACACACCACAGTGCCGGCTGTGGTGGCTCATGCCTATAATCCTAGCACTCAGGAGGCAGAGGCAGGAGGATTGCTGTGAGTTCCAGGCTTGCCTGGGCTGCATAGTGAGCTCAGGGCCACCTGAACTATAGAGCGAGACCCTGTCTCAAAAAGAAAATCTAAGATAAGAGGGAGAAACCTCAGTGATCTCAGGTTTGGCAAACTTTTTGGGTCAAAAAACATAATTGTTGAAAGAAAAAAGTGATAAGCTATACTTCATTACAATAAAAACATGCTCTGCAGAGGACACTATTAATCAAATGAAAGATAAGCTCTAAAGTGGGAATCAGTGTTTTCAAACTATTTATCTGAATTTAAGAATACAAAATGAATAACTCCACTTAAAAATAAACAAAATATTTTAATAGTCACCTCACCAGAGAAGATCACTCAATAGTAAATACACATATAAAAGATGCTAATTGTCATATACCATTAAAAATCACAAAGGAAAGAAACAATGACATAACATGGCTAGTATCCAATAAAAACATATCTGTTCATAAAATCTTTCCCTAAGCCATTGTCTCCAGGAGTTCTACCTAACCTGTTTTCCAGCAGGTTTAGTGTTTCCGTTTTAATATTTAGGTCTCTAATCCACTTTGATTTTAGTTTAGTACATGGCAAATGAGATAGATCTAGCTTTAGTCTTTGGCAGATTAAAGCCCAGTTTTTCCAGCACCATTTGTTAAAGAGGCTATCTTTCCTCCATTGAGGATATTTGGCTCCTTTGTCAGAGATGAGGTGGCATAGTTTATCTGAAGTTGATTCTGGATCTTCTAATCTACTCCACTGATACTCAGGTCTATTACATTGCCAGTACCATACCATTTTTTTTTTATCACAGTGACTTTGTAGTATAGTTTCAAGTTGGGGATCATGATACCCCCTACATGTCCTTGTTGCCTAGAATTGCTTTTACTATTCTAGGTCTCATACGGCTCCAGATGAATTTTTGGATTATTTTTTTCTAGATTTGTGAAATATAATTTTGGGATTTCAATCAATATCACATTGAATTTATATAATAGTTGTAAGAGTATAGCCATTTTGACAATATTAGTTTTGCCTAAACAGGAGCAAGGGATGTCTTTCCATTTTCTGATATCCATTTTAAATTTCTTTTTAGAGTGTTGTAATTTTCGGAGTACAAATCTTCCATTTCTTTTATTAGATTGATTCCTAGATATTTCATATTTTTGGATGCTATTGTGAAAAGGGTTGACTAAAATACCTATTTTTAATACCTAAGTCTATGGTTTCTCCTGTTTCTCCCTGTTGTTAGCATTCTCTAATATAATTCCATAGTGGTCAGAGAAGTTATTGGAGTGTGACCTCAATCCCTAACAGTCCTTCAGAGATGCTCTCTAGCCAACAGGAGGGCCCATCTTCTGGGTATTCATTCCCAGAATGTTTGAAACATTCTGTTCGAAATGGTGTTTTCTCTTATTTTGAGGAACATGTTTTCTGTGTCTCTTAACACGTTTGTTGAGACCTGTTAAGTGTTCTGATCAAATCTATATTCCTATTAACATTTGATTTGCTTGAGTTATCAGCTATAAGAATCTACAGAGAAATATTTTTACATCTTTTGCTATGAAGACAAGTTTTTGGATTTCTTTTTCCAGATGGGTCAATTTTTGCCTTAAGTATTTTGAAGTTAAATATTAAGCTCCGGTGTGCATTCTTTTGTTGTCCCAACCCTACAACTTCATTTTTCTGAATTGAGCCTTTTATCATTATTTTATCTGGGAAAACTCTGTAGCAAAACTTCTTTTCTTTAAAGTCTACTTGCCAGCTTTTGAGGTTTAATATAAAACTACTACATGCTGTTTTAATCACAGACTTTCAATAATTTAAGGTTCTTATGCTTTTAAGTATGCTTCCCTTCAGAGGGAGAATAGGCATAAGATTCTTTAACACATTTAATACTCACTTCCAACTTAGAGTTCAGTCCATTTACATGACTACACTTATTGAGGTACTAGATTTAGATTCATTGTATCTTGGCATGTGCTTGAACTGGTCTACACTTTCCTGTTTTGTTTTGCTTTATGGACTTCTTTCAGATTGATGGGTCTCTTAGTTACTCTTACCCTCTTACTTACTCCCTGACATTTCAAATTTTCTTTCTTCTTTGTCCGGAAATCAGATTCTCATTCTTATTTTGTTTGGTTGTTTGTTGTTGCTGGAGTATGTGTGTGTGCATGTGAGATAGGGTCTCTCTGTGTAGTCCATGCAAGCCTTGAACCCACTGTCTAGCCCAGCTGGCCTTGAACTTTCAGTAATTCTCTTGCCTCAGCCTCTCAAGTGCTGAGATTACAGGTGTGCATCATCATGCCTGGCTTTTATTATGTTTAAAGAACTGCATTGCAATGATGTTTTGTAGTTTATTCAACTGGCCTCCTACCTACTGGTGAGCATATGGGTTGTTTTCAACCTTTTGCTGTTGCACAGATTACTGCACTAAAAATGTTTTTGCTATTTCTATTCTTTTTAGAGCAGTTTCTCATCTCACAATAGCTGCCCTAGATCTTTCAGTACATGTGTTTGGCTTGTAAAGAATAAAAAAAAAAAATCTTTAAATGCTTCCTTTCCAGTAGTAAGACCTAAGAAAATTTTTGTAATGAGCAACACTCCCAAACTTACATTTTTTGTTTTCCACAGTTTTAATATCAGGCTATAAATTTTTGATCTATAAATTAGATATTATTATCTAAATTTTTATTTTGTTTACAGTTCTTGGGGTTGAACTCAGGACTTTTGCATTGAGCTACATCTTAGCCCTTTCTTATTTTTTATTTTGAGACAGGATCTTGCTATGTTGCCCAGACTGTATTTGTACTTCCCATCCTCCTGCCTTAGGCCCCCAGGGTGCTCGTTATTATGTGCCACCATATCTAGTTAAATATTGTCACTACTGTTTTTTACTTTAGGTATACATTTACGTTTACCTAAGTCAATTTCTTTGCTTAACATTCTTTCTGATATAACCGGTCTTCTATCTGCATCATTTTGGAATTCATTTAGTTCCTTGGATCTGAAAATTGGTTCCTTCATAATTCTGGAACTTCATGCATACATAGTCTTATGAAATACGATCCGTTGAGCTGAGAATGTAGCTCACTGGCTCTGCACCTGTTTCAAAAGTGAAAGGTCGCGAGTTTATTCCTTGGTAATGCGAAAAAAAAAAAATCCATTTTCCTGATCTGCTGGTCTTTAAGACAAAAGTTGCACCTTATCAATTTAGATTCTCTGTATCCAGTTTCCTCTCTCATATTGTTTCCCTTTCTCTCCAAATGGCACCGTGATAATATTTTTGAGCTATCTTTGGGTTCACTAAATTTCTCTTTAGTCACACTTAATCTGTTGGTTAATCTATCTATTGAGTTTTCATCTCACTTATTGCTTTAGAATCTTGATGAGTTTACTTGTTTTTTTAAGTGCCTTCACATCAGTTTGTATAACTGATTGTCCCCCCCCCAGACCTCTGGGCTCCCTTTGAGGGTCTGCCTCAGTGTCCTTTGGGTCTTCTGATGCTCATGTAAGGATCCCTATTTCCCTTCAACTTTATGATTTGCACTGAGTGGTTTATTTCCTTGAATTGTTAGCCATGGACATTCCTTGAGATCTGGTTTGCCATCTGTCAAAGATAATTTGCAATTGTTTTTCATAGTCTCCTGAAGTTGCCACCAACTTGAGACCATGTTGAATAAAACATCCCCCTGTGGGTATTTCTGGCTACAGAGGTTATGTGCATTTAGACTGAAAACTCACATGATGTCTTATTTATAGCTCTATATTCCAGGGGAATCTTTTTTTCTTTCACAGCACCAAGTCAAGACAGATGAATTTCCTTACTTTACCTTCTGCCCTCGAGGGTTTATTCCAGTTCACCCTGACACTGAAGGCATGCCCTCTGCATTCCTGGCCTGAGCAGGAATTCTGCATGTTTCCTTACTGGTTAATCTAGGATTCTATCCTGGCCTCCTACCTTTGTGAGCTCCTCAAAGCAGAAGCAAATTCTGTTTCCAGCAGAAAATGACAAGACATGGGCCAGTCTTCCGCTTGCCATACATCTTAGCCTTTCCCATGGCTCTGATCTGGCTTTGCTGCATATCTCTTTGGAGTTCTTAACTTGTGTCACCCAGTGAGGCCTTTAAAAGAAACTATTTAATACTCGTTCATGGACGTGGTTATTTCAGTCATTAGGGTCATTCAGGGCACCTGAACTGCCTCACCGACAGAGGCAGGAGTTGAGCTTTACATTCTGACAGAAGAGCTTTGGATTCGATGACAAAACTCAATTCTACAGTGGCCACAGAAAGCTCCGCACACTGCACCTCTGTGACAGCTCTCTTGGACAAAACCAAAACAACATATAGCCAGCTTGATCTAATCACCAGTAATGGGAATTCTAATATACAACCTATCACAAGCAAAAGAGGCATTTTTCTGTGATCCTCTTGGGGAAACAATGAACTGCTTTTGCAGAAGGTGAGATAGCTGATAAAACTCCTGCGGTTCAAAAGTGAACTTCTCTGACTGCTTAGAACATGCCAAAGAAAGTCACTTTGAGGTTTTTGGTGAGTCCTCACAGCAAGCCACAGATGCTAGGAATAGGGCAGGGGGTCTGAACTCTGACAGGCACTTGCTCCCAGGGGCTCAACACTGCAGTCAGTCCAAGATGCAGAACAGAGTAGGCTGAGCCCAGGGGAAATGAAGTCAGCCACACCCATGGCAAAGTTAAACTGAGGCTCCACCATGAGCAAAGCTCAATAAGACCTGGGAAATCATCTGGGCCTGGACTCTAGTGAGTTTTTCATCACATGAAAGAGAACATGCTGGACAAACTCAGCTGGCACCACACTTGCGTTCTTCCCTTGGTTGCACATCTTGCTTCAGCCCACACAGAGGTCTGCTCTTCACTGCTGTGGCGGAGGAGGCCAGGGCTGCAACTCTCTGGACAGAGGGTCTCACACACAAGGCCATAGAGGCTGGTCAACATTCCCAAAGGATCCACAGAGGTACAAAGCTAACATTGATTCATGAGTAAGGCCTCACTCAGTGGCCAAGTCTTCCCTTATTGGGAAACATTTAAGACACAGCAGCGCATCACTTCTCCCCATTACACACATACACACGCATACTGCACCTCAGGGTGCACGTTCATCGGAGGTAATTTCACACACGCACATGTACACGCACGCACGCACGCACACCTACTGGAAATGCTATGGGAGACCCTGAGACTACTACTGCTCCCTGTGCCCTTTCATAGCACAGCAGGAAGGCTCAGACCAAATTCTTGCATTTAAATGTCAGTGTCATCTGTTAGCTGTGACATCTGGAACAAATGGCTGAGTTATGCTCTTGGTCAGTTCAGTCCTCTGCATAATGGCTGCAATGATACTTATGTGGTGAGATGCTATCAGGCTGGGCACATGTGAAAACAAATTTATGCAAACGCAAGTTGGGATCCTCACGAGCCATAAGCCTCTATTTACCTATCTATCTGTCTATCTGTGTATCCATCCGTCTATCTGCCTACCTACCATCAATCTATCATGGCTGGTCACTTTTAGAAATGTAATATAATGTAAAATAATAGAAATACCACAGTGGAGTGGACAGACTCTCCCCCAGATGTGCTCTCTTTCTCTTTTACTCTTGATCCTTTTGACAAGTTCCCCCGGGAGTCGTGATGCCCATCTTCTGACGTGCCAGAGGGAGAAGACAGCAGCAGAACTGTCTTTGCTGATCCAATCCGCCCTGGGTTGGGTTGGTGGTATGTTAGGCAGGTAGAAGTCCTAAATCAGAAACCATCCTTTCAGGGGTTCTCAAATCACATAGTAGCATACTGGTGGGGATATTCATCGGCAGGCTAAAAACAAGATGTCTACCTCTGCCCCTGGAAAGCCTGAACTGGCCTGCTTGGCATCATACCCCTCTCACATTGGGGAAAACACCCACCTTGCCACCTCCACATCTAACACACATGATCACCACCTGCTCAGGGTGTTGTATCTGGCTCTCCCAAGGCTTACAGGCTGGCCTGCAGTCTGTAAGGTCAGGGTCTCGGGCACTCTGTCCATCTTCGGTGGTGGTATCTTACAAGTCTTCGCATCCTCCCTCAGAGCTTTTGGATATGAGGTAACACCAGACAAGCCCAGTTGTTGGCAACAACAGGCATCAGGAATGATGGCAGAAAGGAGGGCCAGGGATGAAGGCAAAGAAAGCTGCAGTGTCCCCAGGCTGCTGGTGTGCTGCAGAAACCACTGCTGATCTAGGGCACTGTCAGCCTTGAACATTTTAAATTACTACTATTCCCATGCTGGTTTTAGTAGAATTGTTTCTTAAGGAAAGCTGCTCCCTGTTGTTAGCTCTCCCTGTCGTGCTGTGTGTGCGTCCTTCGGCACTTCCAGCTGTGGTAGTCTTGTTTCCTAATGACTTTGTTAATGTGCTGTGAAGCCTAAAAGTTCAGATATGTGCCAGGTACGATATTACTGTGTGAATTAGTAACATAATATAGTGGACCATCAACCTTTGAAGGCACTATACTTCAGAACAGTTTTCTTGTAATTTTAAGGTAGAAGTTACTAGACTAGGAAAGAATTAAAAACTACAAGATTCTCTAAATTTTTGATATATGCATTAAAAAGTGTCCACAAATTACACTTAAGTTCTACATCTTGACTTGGAACAAACCAGATTCTCAATTTTATGAAAGAAAAAGAAAAGATCTCTATAGATACCTCAACAAAGATATACCAGTGGCAAAATAAACCTTTTGATACATGCTTATTTTATACTGTTATGAGAGTCATACTTTCCCTTTAAAATGTAGGCCTCAGCAGTATTGCAATATAGTATAAAATATCAAACAATTAACCATCATAACTGAAACATATATGTGCATGAAAATTCTTATATACTGAGTTACAGAGCTGGGCTTCCATGATATGGAAAAAATGATCAGAAAACATTTAAAAGGTTTCAGTGCAGATAAGGGTAAGTGGTATGTACATGAGTTCTGCAGCTGCGTCCTGGAGACCGGGCCGAGGGACCAGGCTGGGCAGGACGGTGGATAGGACGCATCCTGGTGAGCATCCAGGGAAGAGGTAGAGGGCTGCATTGGGACTGGATGCTTGAGAGGTGAGGAGGACTCGGCGGATTTGATCAGTAGGAAGAAAGAAAAGACTGCAGTGGGCACAAGTAGGAAGAGCCAACATGGAAACAGCAGAGGGATGGGATCCTGTAGGGGTGGGGGTGACAAGTTCCATCTTGGATGGCTGCGTTGGAGATTTGGGACCCCAAATCATGGTCATAGGCAGCTGTGTCAACCAGTGTGAAGCTCAGGGAGAGGTCAGAGCTGGCTTTATAGACCAAGCGGCTGAGGGCAGCAGAGAGAGGAGACAGCTGGATTGTTTTTAAAAAATGATCTTCTGGAAGGGTTACCAGAGTGGATCTCTCCCACTCTGAAGCTCCTGGACAATTTTCCATTGCTCAGAAAGCAATGACATGTCCCCTGACATGGTTGGTGGACAAGGCCCGAAGGGTCTGGCCCTGTGTCCACTGCTAGCCTGGCTGACCTGCCAGGTTCTCACTCTCAGTCCAGAACATGAGCTTTCTTCAGGCTCTTGCGTGAGCCAAGCTGTCATCCACACAGGGACTGAGCACAGGTTGTTCCATTCTGTATTTCTTTTATGAACTCCTGGATCAGACAAAACTCTATGGCAGTGGATGTCAGAGGTAGCTGCCTCTGGGCTAGAGGCAGTGGACTGGAAAGGTGCATGAGAGAACTTTCCAGAAGGACAGAGATTTTTATATTTCTCCTTGCACTTACATTTGTCAAAAATTATTAAACTGGGGCTGGAGATTTAGCTCAGTGGTTCCAGTATCTGCCTGGCAAGTACAAGGTCTCAAGTTCGATCCCCCAGTACCACATAACACAGTGCTGGGCATAGTGGCTCATGGTGTATTCCCAGCACTCGAAAGGCAGAAGCAGGAGAATTGCTGAGTTTGAGGCTGAGCTCAGGACCAGCCTGAACTACAAAAGCGAGACCCTGTCTCAAAAAAAAAAAAAAAAAAAAAAAAAATCACTAAACTGATTGCGTAAGATCTTTTTATGACTGGACACAGCAGCACATGCTTATATTCCCAGCTACTTGGAAGGCTAAGGCAAGAGTATAAGCTCAAGGCCAGTGAGCAAGACTGTTTCAAAATAAACAGTAGAGGCCAGGCATTTAACTCAGTGGTTCTAATGCCTGCCTTGCAAGTACAAGGGCCCAGGTTCAATCCCCAGTAACCACATACCACAGTGCTGGGTGTGGTGGCTCATGCCTGTAATCCCAGCACTCAGGAGGCAGAGGCAGGAGGATTGCTGAGCTGAAGGCTGAGTTTAGGACTAGCTTGAACTACAAAGTGAGACTCTGTTTCAAAACACTAAGAAAAAATAGAATAAAATAAACAGTGGAAATGGCCGGACCTGATGCTCGATGGTAGAATGCTAGCCAGGAATCAGTGAGGCTCTGGGTTCAAACCCTAGCACCACAAACAAAAACTTAACAGTTTTATGACAATAAAAATTGAAAGAATGAAGGAAAGAAGAAAGGATAAAGGAAGAAGAGAAGGCAGAGAATTAATTGCTTATGACCAGAACATGTGTGCTGTGTAAGAGGGCAGGAAGGAGGCAGCTTCCACTCAGAAGGACCAAGCTATGATTTTCCCCTTTAGGCAGAGCGGGGCCTGGGTAACTGTGCGCAGGTGAACTATACTACCTTGGTGAGACTGCCGTGGTGATGGACATGATTCTGGGAGTTGGGCATCTGCTGTAGTCAGGGAGATTGTGCAGAGAGTAATTCGGAGAGTCTGGTTGGTTGCAGCAGCACGTGCAATGTTATTTTTAACCTCCCCGCAGGAGGGAATAGCTTTCTTCGGGTTGCTAGGGAGATTGTGTTCTAAGTGGTTCCATATTGGTTCCTAATTTTTAAAGTCCTGGGGAAAACTAGAAAACTGCATGAGGCAGTCTTGGTGTGTGGTGCTGGGACAGTCCACCTGCGAAGGGCAGCTGTTTCCTCTCCTAACAAGGGCATGAGGAACTGTCAGCGAGGCTGAGGGAGCTGCAGGTGCCAGCCCTCCAGTGGGGTCTCTACAGGCTACCGAGGAGAGACAGGCTGGCAGGACCTATTCAGACTGCAGGAAACTTATCTGAATGATCCCGTGACCCTGACAGTGATGGTTCTTGGCAGAAGGCCTCCCCAAGCAAAACTAACCTTGCGCTCGATGGAGTCAGGACAACTTCCCTGAAGACACATACACAGCAGAAGTCTGTCTGTTTTCTCTCTCTGGTGTTATTTCCCCCTTTTGTAGAAAGCTCTCATCCTCAGGGGAAGAGTGTGTGCCTCCTGGGAGACCTGGGTCCCTTGGGGCTCCATCCTCCTTGCTCTCTCCATCTATCTGGTGGCTGCAGTCAGATGCTCCATAGAATAGACAGAAGATTTCATGGTTTGACTTCAGCAGAAGAATAAATAAAATAAAATAATAAGGCAGGCAGTCATCCAAATAAGTGGGCCACAGCCCTGGATATTAAGGAGGCTTTTCCTCCAGATGGATGTGTTTAACCAAGCCACATTAATCCAGGCTGGGAGCTGGAAGAATTATGGTGATCATGTTGGACTCCAGCCGGAAAGAGACTTGTGTGTGTTATCTCGTGCAAACAGGGATGGCCAGGGGGCCAGGGAGGCCCTGAGTCAGCAGGGAGGGACACTGGGGAGGGGCAGGTGACTGTCTTCCTGGTGAGCGCGGGTAGATCTGGGTATAGCATTGTGAGGCTAGAGAGCAGGAAGAGGTAGGACATGAAAGGCTCAACAGGCAAGAACCCAAAGCCCAGGAGACAGCACTGTTTAGCACAGATTAGAGGATCCTGAGGACGGTGGAAATGGAGAGACAGGAGTGAGGGTTTCTAGGGTGGATGTGCCACCCCGTGCCTGCTCTCAGAGGCACTGGCAAGTGGGTGACAATACCTGTTCTGCCTGCTGGGGCTGTCTTAATGAAAAGAATACAATTACATGATTTTCTAGAAGCTCCTTCTCAGAGCAAGGGTGCTACATTGGCACTTCAGAATCTCATATTTGACAGTGTGACAGAAAGTGGTAAGTAAGGAATTCAAAGCAAATAATACAGGTTAGGAACATGTGTTTCTTATCTCTCCTGAGTGATAAAGAAAGGTGCTTCCTAGGTGCCCTTTGAGGTCTGTGCAGGAGGCTCTGCTTCCCCTGGGTGGCACCAGGCAGCTGACACGGAGGGAGAATGAGAAGGATCGAGCAGAGCTCCATTTGACACTCATTGCTCACTTGTCCCAGGAGACGGGAAGGATCCTCGCGATGAAAGAGGATTCAAAAATACTTTTTGAAAAGTATTTAATTCAATGGCTTTTAGTAGATTTACAGAGCCAGGCAAGCATCATCAAACTCAACTTTAGAACTTTTAAAATCATCCTTCAGGGGCCAGGAATTTAGCTCAGTGGTTCCAGTGCCTGTCTTGCAAGCACAAGAGCCCAGGTTTGATCCCTGGTAACCACATGCAACAATACTGGGCGTGGTGACTCACGCCCACCAGCAATCATCAGTACCACATACTACAGTGCCGGTGTACTGGCTCATGCCTATAATCCCAGCACTCGGGTGGCAGAGGCAGGAAGATTGTTGTGATGTGAGTTTGAGGCTGAGTTCAGGGCCAGCCTGAACTATAAGGTGAGACCTTGTCTCAAAAAAACAAAACTAAAAAAAAAAAAAAATTACCCTTCAAAAAAACTCAGCAGCCTAGAACAACAACTCTCTATTTCCTCCAGGAATGTCTGTTCCACTCCACCCAGCCTCTGTGATTTCTGTCTCTCCTGTTTCCTGTTCTGGACATTTTGGACAATGGGAAATATACATACATAGCCTTACGTGACCTGTTTCTTTCACGTGGCATCATTCAAGGTTTCTGTGATACTTTTTTCTTTTTCTCTAGAAAGGGTTTTTGGAGCAGACATAAGGAGAGCAGACAATGGGAGGCAGAGCTCCCAGGATGAGGGAGGGCACGGGACACCGGTTCTGCTCACATAGGGCAAGGCCAAGGTGGGTGATGCCAGGCCTGGCCTCAGAGGTGGAGCTCCTGCGAGGAGGGCGGCAGCGGATGAGAGCCACAGCGGCTGCTCATTAACAGCTCGGAGACTTTCACCAGCAGTAACCGCTGGGCTTCATGGGACCTTAGGTGTTTAAAACCAAAGTAAACTTGAACGCCTTCATGTTATAGATAAGGAAGCAAAGACCCAGAGCAATGGGAATCCCCTTTGTTTTGGCAACACAATAACATGCCTGCGTTCCAGTCTTGAGGGTACAACTCAGAAATGTCTGAGCGCTCTTCCCAACCTCCTCAGCTGAGGGGCACAGCGGTTCACACCTCACAGGGCCCCTCTCATGTCTCCACCATCCACTTAATGGCCTGGGGTGACATTAAAAATGGCTACAAATCCTTGGATGCTGCCCCATGGAGGGATGGGTCTATGTACCATCCTGTGGCTGAGAGGACCTGTGGAATGGGTCATGAAAGGCAATGTTTCCTGGGGCCCCATTTGCCACGGCAGCCATTGTCCAGATCCCTATGCACAGCTCCACTGAACGGCGCTCCAACAAGCACACCTTCAGCAAGGAAAGATGTGACCACCGTTCCAGCCCACCCACTGAGTCTGCCAGCTGAGGCCCAGACCTGCAGACAGAGATGAGACACTCCCTATGTCCTGCTGTGTTCCAGACTCACAGCCCTGAATGGTGCTGAGGCCAGTGTTCATGCCACCATGTTGTGGAGTGACCTGCCAGTAGGACAGGCCTCAAGTTGCCGCTCTCTGGACAGGAGCAGCATTAACTGGCTCAACGCTGTTAGATATGAGGAGAATGAGTGGTGCTGAGAAGAACCTCAGATGAGTTCTACCTACCACGGTATTAATGGACTGCAGAAGAGGCATTTTGCTCTGAGCGCTTGACCTCTACATTGAGGAAATGTTCCCACGTGGTCGTCCTAATAGCCTCTTCAAAGCAGATGACTCAGCAGAGGAGGAAACAGTCTCTAGAAGGTTAAGTCCCAGCTGTCCAAGGCTGAAGCACACTCATGCCTAGGCCTTGAAATTGTCCATACTGCTGTCTGCTGGTGAGCTCTGTGCTGTCCTGTTTTTATGTTCTAGGAACTGGAAACGCCCCAAGTCCTGCAACACACGCTGGCATACTCTTCTATGAATCGCCTCAGCAGGTCATGGGGACAAACGTGGGGACCTGGCAGATCCGGATGGTGACTGGACGGTGCAGGTGAAGACAGTGAAACAAGACCTCTGCAGACTCAGGAATATGAGGAAAAGGAGACACACATGGAATGACTTTCACGTGCAGATGCTCTTAGCGGGTGGTCTGAGCTAGACTCTGTCCCTACAAGAATGGCGTTAGCTGGAGCCAGAACCTCTAACGAGGTGATTCAGGTAAAATGAATGAGGTAATTAGTTTGAAATGCCCTAATTTGATCCTGATATGGACCTAAACATACCCAGAGGGAGCAGATACTATCTGTGAACCAATGAGAAATCCCAGGAGAAACCAACCTGCCCTCACCTTCCTCTCAGCCTTGAGTGGCGGCCAAGGTTGAAGTACAAATCTGCTGTCTGTGGTGCCTGGTCCCAGCAGCCCCAGCCATGTGACGAGGTTGGTACAGTGAAACCGTCGTCATCATTTATGTTTAGGTTGAAGCAGGAGCCCCTGAGCCCCTCAAGGGCATTTTCCCAGCCTCACTGCAGAAATGCTGGGGACCCCAGAGGCAGCAGGGCATTGATGATACTGCTCAGGAACTCACCAGAGCAGCTGACAAGCCACATGGTTCAAACCCAGCAGGTTTTGGAAAATAATACAAGGAAGGCTACTTGCTATAATGAGCACTTTATTACTTCTCCTTCTGAAAATCTGCAGAGCTTATGTGTGAAATTTTGTCTCTAATTAGGGTGTTGTTGCCTCAAAGGCTCAGCTGCTCTCCCAGAGCTGGGTGGGGGGCAGGAGGGATGGAAGCAAAGAGTGTCACCTGCCCTAAATACTGTGTTTTCTCCTGCCTGAGATCACTCTCGCCCCCACACTGGCCTCCTTCAGGCTTCATGATGTGTGAATTCAGCCATGGTTTTTAAAAAATCCTCAATGATAGGTCCACTTTGGCATAAGGGTGTGAATTTGCCCTCACATCCATCTGGTCTTGGTCCCTGTAAGCAGTGGTTTCCTGCAAGTCATAGACACAGATGGGGTGGAGAGTCTCTGACATGCAGAGAGAATAAATCATAATGCCAATGCATCTTAAGGCCACTCCTGGACCAAGAGTTCTGACTTGCACTGAAATTATCCCAAATAGGCCACTATGGGAGACCCACCCAGGAGTTGTAGGTGGAGGATCATGGGAGAAGGCTGATAGGGCACCTGCAGGTGCTGTACCCTAACTCCTATCTGGTCCATATTCTGGACTTCCCATCAGGCTCATGGTTGTCCTTCCCAGGAGTCACATTGGGTGACACTCACTGGGACCTGGGCAAGGGGGACTGAGATATCATCATTCATGGTGCTGGCAACTCAGTGTTCACTGACTGCACGAATGAATGAGTCAGTGAATCCGGGGACACCTGGCTGAGTTACGCCACAGCAGACTCACAGAGACACGGAGAAGACTAAGTCCACAGCATCAATGCTGAACGTGCCTTACATGGAGTGAAAGTGGACCTAGTTCTCCCCTGACTACTGCTCAGTGTCCTGTGTCTCGTGAATTTATCCTGTGGCTTTCCCTAGAGGTGTGTGCCTCTGAAAGTGATCACTTTGTAGGTGACCTGCTGCCTAGGGCTGCTTCCCACAGGAGGTATCTGTGCCCTATTCTTCCTTCTCTCCATTGGGGGTGTCTCCATATCTGGTGCCCAAGACTGTGACAGGCCACCATGCAGGCAGGGCTACAGGCAATGAGTGGACCAGACTCAGAAGGGGAGTTAATAAAAATAAAACCAGAACTGCCACTCTGGCAGGAAGCCACAAATGAGCTTGTTTTTCATCTCGGTACTTTATAGCAGCTTCATTAATTACTCTGGTAGTGGATGCCCAGCTGAGGGTGCTTCCCACCTCTGTAATCCACTGGTTTTCTGTTTCCTCCCTCAAAAAATAGGAAGAGAGCATCCACATTGTGTTAGCTTTATGGTGAGAATTAAATGAGAAAAGGTACTTGGAAATGCTTCATAAACTGTAACTTGTGAGGCAAGTGTGAGTAATAATTATTACACAGTGAAAACCCACTACTCATTTGATCTGGATAAAAACCTGGGGTGCATGGGAGAAGTCAACTTTGAATTCTGAATTACCTGATTATTTCAGTGAATTGACATTCTATCTTCCTCATTGTTTTAGTCCGCTCACCTGGAAAACCAAGCTTCATGGTCATATTGCCCTGTATCACTGGTGCTACCTCAGAGCTGCCTACCAGATGTTTCTCAGGGAGAAAATGACAAAGCACAGGAGCAAGGCCAGCACCCTTCCAGGGGCTGTCCACACAAGATGTCCTTCCTGTGACCCAGGAGTGGAAGAGAAGCTGGTCCAGCTGCAGCTGATGACAGATTCAGTGGACATAGAGGGCAAAGACCGAGTCTTGCTTGGAGAGGGGCAATCCAGCAACTGTGCTTGATACTCTGAGTTTCCAGGAGGGATGCTGAGTGAGCTGAGACCTCAGGTCAGGTGACTAGCCCCTTGTCCCCCTTACTGTGGACCTCCTTGTTGTCACACTGAGCACATGCTGTATCCAGGTCAACAAGCAGAGATGAGGGGACCTAATGTGACTTGTTGGCGAGTGGATAGGGACTGCAACTCAGCTGGGAGACCAGATCTACAAAGTGAGAGGCTGAGTGTAGAGGCAGGTAGAGAGTAGAGTAGTTGCTCAGCGTCCCCAGAAAAACAGAAGACAAGCCAACAAAAACCATGGATGCAAAATTCTACCCAAAAATAAAGATGTAAATGAGTTCTAGAATGTATGTTATATATTGTGAAATAGAAAACACTCAAAGCGTAATGGAGTGAAGGGGGAAAAATAATGAGATTATAACAAAAAGAAAGGAAACAAAGTTTATGTATATGGGGGGCGGGAGTGGTAGGGTGGGTAGGGTTATGGAAAAAAATGAGAATTAAGTTTGTCATATACTGGTACAAATTCTCATTGTTGAATGCATAATGATATGTATATGTAATGTACCAATAAAGATTTCAATTAAAAAAAATTCTACCCAAGACCAGAAAGGCGCTTGTCTTTCCTGGGGAGGCAAAAATGATGGTGTTTTTGGGCCCAAGAGGAGTCTGGTGTGTAGAGCTGGGACTGGTACTTTCAAAGTTCTGCAGGTCTTGGGGCTGAGGATTTATCTCAGTGGTTCTGGTGCCTGCCTTGCAAGCACAGGGTCCCAGGTTCAGTCCCCATAACCACATACCACAATGCCAGGTGTGGAGACTCACTCCCACCAGCAATCAAAGTTCTGCAGGTCTGAATTCAACACCTGGCAGACCCTGTGATCTCTGGGATGGTGCTGGGGAGGTGCCAAAGGAGTGTGAAGACAGCCAGGGCACTGCAATGGGAAGTCCAGAGGGCTGGGCTACAGCTAATGCACCGTGGGGCCATTACCCTGGGTGTTGGCATTATTCAGATGCTGTAGGGCAGAAAGATAACGACTGGCTGCTTCTGAAAGGACAGCTTGTTGCAGATCCCAGAGGAAGGAACAGGGTGTGTCTCACCAGCATCACAGCAGCCCTGCAGGGCCAGGAGATGGAACTCTATGGGCCAGAACTTCTCTATTGTTTCCATAGGACGGGCAGAGACAGGTTGGCAGGTTTAGGATCAGTGGCTTCAGTAATCCCGAACTCTCCTGGTTGTTGATGCCTAGACTTGGTGATGGTGGCAGGGACAGTGGCCTGGAGTAAGGCTGGTTCAGGCTAGCTGCATCAGGAAAGCACTTGAAGCTGAGTTCTTTATTTCCCCCCAGAACCTGGCTCCCTTGAGATGAACACCCATTAAGACTCAGGAAGATGCCAGATGAAAGCAGTAAATCGTAGACAATGGCAGACCGGGGTACTGCAGTGGAACTGCAGAGTGTTTCTTGGAAGGTAAGGAGGGAACTGAGAGTTGACAAAGAGGAAAGGGGAAAGTGGGGGCGAGGATGTTTCCAGGATGACCTCAAAGGTCAGCTACTGGGTCTGCTCCCCTTGCCTGCTGGGTAGGGGGCACAGACCTGTGCAACCTCTTGGTGGCTCCCAGCCCAGCTGGCAATTATTTGTCTGGCACTACTGCTCAGAAGTGTAACGGGGCATCAGGGATTTAGCTCAGTGGCTCTGGCATCTCCCATGACCTGGGGTCCAGCTACAGTTGGACCATAAGCATAAGGTCCTGAGTTTGATCAGATGTGGTGACTCATGCCCATCAGCAATCAGTACCATATACTACAATGCCAGGCATGGTGGCTCATGCCTGTACTCTCAGCACTCAGAAGACAGAGGCTAGAGGATTGCTGGGAGTTCCAGGCTCACCTGGGCTACATAGTGAGATCAGGGCCAGCCTGAACTACAAAACAGAGACCCTGTCTCCAAAAAAAAAAGTGTAATTGGTAGGGCTGGAGGTTTAGCTCAGTGGCACTGCTTCCTGCCTTGCAAGCACAAGGTCATGAGTTTGATCCCTGACACTGAAAAAACTGGAAGTAGAGGTCTCACAGTAAGGGGGACGAAGGGCTGAGGACCTCACTTGAGTCCTCTGCTAACTCACTACCCTCCCAGAAACTCAGAGCATTAAGCACAGGTCCTTTCCAGGACAATTTCATGTAGACACTGCAGGACGCAAATATATATATATGCATATATATATACATATGCATATATATGTACATATATATGCATATATATGTATGTATGTATGTATATGAGTGACCTGAGACCTCAGGTGAGGTGACTAGCCCCTTGTCCCCCTTACTGTGGACCTCCTTGTTGTCACACTGAGCACATGCTGTATCCAGGTCAACAAGCAGAGATGAGGGGACCTAATGTGACCTGTTGGCGAGTGGATAGGGACTGCAACTCAGCTGGGAGACCAGATCTACAAAGTGAGAGGCTGAGTGTAGAGGCAGGTAGAGAGTAGAGTAGTTGCTCAACGTCCCCAGAAAAACAGAAGACAAACCAACAAAAACCATGGATGCAAAATTCTACCCAAAAATAAAGATGTAAATGAGTTCTAGAATGTATGTTATATATTGTGAAATAGAAAACACTCAAAGCGTAATGGAGTGGTCCTCCATGTATGTATACATACATACATACAGAGAGAGAGAGAGAGTGTGTGTGTGTGTGTGTGTGTGTGTGCATGTATAAGATTTTAAACTCACACTAAGGCATCTGTTGTGTGGATTTTGTCATTCTGTATATAGGTGAATTCACTGGTGGCTACAACAATTTTAATTGTTTAAGCTAAAAGCTGATGATAAAAGTACGGAATTTTATGGCTGAAAGGACCCTAAACATTACATCGTCCTGGCCATCCTCCCCTATGCAAGGAAGCTGGGGCTGAGAGGAAGCAGGTTAGAGAAAGTCCCAGGTGGAAACTGGTGTGGAGAGATGAGGCTGGGATTCTGATTTCTGCAAGTCTGAATTCTCTGCCTTGCAGACCCTGCAATGGTGGGAACAGATGGAGGAAAGGGAAGGATGATGGAGAGCGAGCTGGACCCTTTCCCTCCAGCCTGCTGGCTCCAACCAGCCTGGGGCAGGATGAGTAAAAATAATCCCAGGAGAGTACGCTTTTAAAAATTATAAAGCAAGTTCAGGTAAATCTTCCAGTAATGATGAGGTTTAAAAATCATTTCTAACTTGTGTCACCAAAAGCTAGGGAAAAGCCAAATGCATAAAAGACGGGACTGACCAGCGAAGGTAGGAAGTTACCATTCTTTGGGTGCTCAGAAACCAAAACTGGGGCTTTTTCCAGAGAGGTGGTGGGAAGAGGGAGTCCCTGGCTGCGTGGCAGGAAACCAAAGCCACTCTGAAACCGGCTCTCTGGCCTGGCTGGTGCCCAATAACAACGCTGAGTCTTGTTGCCACACAGGTGAGGCATTCCCTGCAGTTGTTGTGGAAAACATAAATCAAAAAGCCTGCAGCTACGGCTGACCTTGCTGCGGGGTGCTTATCGACAGCATGCCTAGACTTGCCAGACTTTCCAAATAGCTCACAGCTTAGAAATTCTTTAAGAAATAGTTTTGTTACTTCTGCTTTCCCATCAAATGTAACTGATTCGATTAACTGTGAAACAAACCAATGAATATATAACTTGTCTGCTTAATAAGTCAATGAACTTGCTGAGCCTGTGTATTCAAACTTGTAGCCAATAAAAAATGCCAGAATACCCTACTTCTGTAATGTCTCCCTCTCCTAACAGTATAAGCAGCCTGCCTAATATTGAAACAATGTCAATCTTAGAAAGACCATTTCCCTGTGGCTGACTTTGCTAGTTGGCAATAAAGTTTGCTATTTTATCCTAACCCTATGTCTCTGGAAGTTATTTCGGTTCCCATTGCCTTAACACAGGGGAAAGTCTCAGTCTTCCACCAGACTGTCTCCACTTCAAACAGCACTGCAGCCCCTGGCCCCCCAGCCTTAAATTCAGGAGCTCCTGTACCCTCAGATCAGTAGTTAATCCACTGGAATGACTTACAGCCTCCTTGAAGGCACTGTGTGTAGGACCATAGCTGTATTATAAAAGAAAGAAACATGGGCTGGGGGAGCAGCTCTGGTAGTAAAACACTTGTTTGGTACCTGCCAGGCCTAGGTTGAACCACAAGACTGAAAAAACAAACACAAAAAATGTGAAAACTACACACATGCAAAGCACAAGGACAAAGTTCAAGAAGATCCCAAGAACCAGGAAACGTGGTCCTTACCCATCTCCTGATGTGCCTATGAGTTCCCCACCAGGGAGGTTGAGTAGATCACTGGTTCACATGATTTGTTCAGTCCACAGCCCTGTTCCTGAGATCAGAAAGGTTTCACCCCTCATCACATCCCCAGTGTGGGCCACCTGGTTTAGGGACCAGTGGAACCTCAAATCTGCCTATGTAAGAGTGGGGTGGTTCTCAAGAATGGCTGCAGAGCTAAGGGAGACAAAGCCTGCAAGCACAGCACAGCCATTCCCTTGGAGTGCATGATTGCTCAAAGCCCCCTGTTCTGGCTAAGCTGGGAGAGACGAAAATAGTAAACACCTGTGAAGGTGGGAATGGAGGGCCCTCACTAGGCTGCCGGAGTGTCCATGATGACCACTGCATCGGACACTGGTACTAGTCCCTGAAGATGTGGATGTCTCCCATGACCCAGCAGTTCTGTCTGCAGTACACAACAGAGACACTGCAAGGAGCACTGAGATTGCAGCCCAGACTGAGGCCCCGCATAGTTCCCTCCATAAGTACTACCTGGCCCTGAAGACAAGGCTTGGGAGTTGCATGGAGGACAGAAGTGGGAGGCTGCCCTAGATGTGGGAAGGCGGGTCACGAGAGGCCCCTTTTGCTGGCAGGGCTGGGGATGAGGGGTGAGGCAGCTGGCAGGCCTTCTGATTCCTACTCTAGGGTTACTCGGGTGGTTCCTCTGATAACATCAAGCCATGTCTTTTTCCATATGCACACCACAGTGAATCATTATAACTCAGCAAATACGTTTCAAAAATGACATGCCTGCAAAGTGAAGGAAAATCATTCAGCTGTAGTTTAGGGTTACTATTGGTGTCATCTGATGCAGAGTGGGACAGCAGGCCTGGTTGGTGGCCAATTTTCGTGATTGACCGTTCAGAAGTTGTAACTCTTTATTGGGACTACTTGCTCCTCTGGGATGATGCTTGCAGGTTATTTGGGAAGAAAGAAAACATCATACCTTGTCCTTTTGGCTGCCGGAGCCCAATCATAACCAGATCTTTGTGTGCTGTGGAGTATAGAAGGGACCTGTGTGCTTTGATGATCGTAAGAACATGGGACAGGCTTCAAGTGCACACGACATGGAGGCATATGAGGGGACCAGCAGGAGGTGGCAATTTCTATGCAAACAAGGGAAGTTAAGCTAGTTAGGTTTAGGTAGTTGAAGGAAATATGACTATATTTTGAGGTTACAGACTGCTGAGCCTGATATATCCTCTTTCTTCTCCATGGGAAGGTGGGCAGCAGACTGAACTGCTAGGAGTGAGCCAAGGCAAGAGAAATATATATTAGTTCACAGTGCTGTTGGGGATTCTGAAAGTAGCAACAGACTTTATTAGTGCAGAGACTTAATTCTCACAGCAACCTTATGAAATAAGTCACAAAGTTATTGCTGTATCTCATCAAACATAAGATACCAGTAATTTAAAAGACACATTATTTTTCAAACCCCCCATTGCACAAGAACTAGTAGAAGAAATTGATAAATGGGATCTTATCCTATTGAGAGGTTTCTGCACAGCAAAAGAAACCACCAGCAAAGTGAAAAGGCAACCAACAATATGGGAAAAAATCTTTACCAACCGCCTCTCAGACAAAGGGCTACTATCTAGAATATATAAAGAGCTCAAGAAAATCAGCCCACCCAAATTTAATGACCTAATTCAAAAATGGGCATCTGAAATAAACAGATATTTTTCAGAGGAAGAAATAAGAGCAGCTAAGAAGCATATGAAGAAATTCTCAACATCATTAGTCATTCGAGAGATGCAGATGAAAACAACACTGAGGTTTCATCTCACTCCACACAGAATGGCTGCCATTTCAGATTCAGCCAACAGCAAATGTTGGCGAGGATGTGAAGAAGAAGGAACCCTTCTCCACTGTTGGTGGGAATGTAGACTTGTACAACCCCTGTGGAGAACAGTTTGGAGATTCCTCAAAAAGCTAGGATTGGAGGCCCCATTTGACCCAGCCATCGCTCTGCTAGGTATACACACACAAAAATTAAAAGATTCATATCACAGTGACATATGTGCACCTATGTTTATAGCAGCTCAGTTTGTGATTGCTAAATCTTGGAAACAACCCAAATGTCCATCAATTGGAGAATGGATAAAAAAGCTGTGGTTCTTCTACAGAATGGAGTATTACTCTTCCATAAAAAATAAGTTTGAATCATTTATACTTAAATGGATGTACCTTGAGGACATCCTTATAAGTGAAATAAATAGGTCACAGATGTGTAAATATCATATCTTTTCTCTGGTATGAGAAAACAAAGCTATAAATGAGTTCTAGAATGTATGTTATATATTGTGAAATAGAAAACACTCAAAGCGTAATGGAGTGAAGGGGGGAAAATA
>PVIR01008764.1:0-55568 GCA_004026965.1 Petromus typicus
CAGAAATGCCTGTGGCGCCTTCCCTCTATCCTCTTCCTTCTCCAGCCACCCACTAGCCACTCCTCCTGTGGCTCTGTGGCTGTCTCCTCTACTCTGAGTCACCGGTGAACAGCGGAAATCTCATTTCACCATCTTGCATTTGTTGGGGAGAGTGGCAGTGAGTGGAACAGAGTCAAAGTAGAAAATTTGAGAAGCCCCGACCCATCTTTGGGGATCATGCTGTTCAAGCCTCTCAGTTTACAGATAGAGAAACTGGCATACAACAGGAGAAGACCCTGAGTGACTTAGCGGCAGAAGCAGATTTAGACTCAGGCCCTACTGTTCCCAGGCCAGGCTGATTTCTTCACAGCCCAGTTAAACTGATGTCTCGTCAAGCCAGGAAATCGTACTGGAGAAGGGTGCGTGGCTGAGGGATGTGGTGTCTCCAGGACATCAGGCAATGCCTGGAGATTGTGTGGTTATCACTGCCAGGAGGGGCTACTGGAACTTGGACAGTAAAGGCCACTGGTACCTAGCGATCCAAGTCACGACCTGGTCTTTTGCCCCAGGCAGGGCCAGTGCCAGCCTGACTCCTGGATGCCCCTGTGTGGTTTTTGCCACAAGCTAATTGCTAATCCAGGGTGCAGGGTAGAGAGTAAGTTTGATGTTTTACTTGTTATTGTTTGGGGACTTCTTTCCATTTTGCTTTGTCTTCTGAGTGTGAATTTTGCCATAGTCCAATACAGAATTGCTCAGGTGTAGCACAGTTTCAGACCATGTGTATCTGCTGCAGAAACTTCTGTGTATGAGAGTGTGTGTAGCTGTGTCCTTGGCCTTTAGCTAAGACTTGTTACATGTCTGAGTACCGATTCTTTATTCCTCGGTCTTATCCACGACTGTTCACAATTAGTACTTAACCCTTTGACTGGTGGCTTTTGCTGGGGCTTTTCTAAGACTTACAGTTCCCTGGCTCAGTATGAAGGTGGGAGTTTATAGTACTGTGGCCCTACCCAGTGAGCCCCAGAGTCATTAATTTTCTGGCATCATGGGGGAGAATGAAAGTTATATGATTGATCATGGCCAATGATTATGGCCTATGGGTTATGTTGGAGAGGGATAGGCGTCACCTCCAGGATAGAGCATTCCATTTTTTTTCAAGGTTTCTGGGTTCCCTCCACCAGTTAAGATGATCATGGAAACTCCAACCTCCCCTGCTGATTCCCAAGGGACCAATAGCGTGAAAGGAGTACCAACTTGGGATTTGGATATTGTTTGTTACTGCACCATCAACTAGCCTATCCTCACTGTTACAAGGTGTATGCGTAGAAAGCAATCCATGTACAAGCAGACCATGCAGTTCAAACTAGTGCATGGAACCATTCCAATGCAGAGAGCATTGGAGATTGAGAACAAGGCCACGGAGTTCATTCAACATTTTCCTGAGTTTAACACACTAAGAAGCTAAGAAAAAAAAATAAACGAGTGTGTGTGTGTGTGTGAGTGTGTGTGTTGTGTTTCAGTTGTTTACAAATCCAAGAGACACCCAGAGCGTGAGCACATGGAGCACCCTTCTCCCCGTGCCCTTCATGTGGGAGACCGGCTCTCCCAAGTCACAACAGGGCTTTGTGTCCAACAATAGCATCTTGGGACCCACGTGTTTCGTTCATTCATCCACAATAACTTCTTTCAGTTAGGGCCAGCGGCTTTGGGATAGGGATATGTAATCAAATTTACAAACAGACTAAAGAAAGCATTTGCACTAGACAATTCTAAACATAGGAGTCTATATATTTTTAAGAGAGACAAGTGTGAAGATCCAAATTAGATAAACCAGGCAGAGATTCCAATGGATAAAGTGAGTTTATATTTTACCAAAAATTCCTTTAGTTCCTTTTTTTTAATTTTACTGTTTAATGCAATCTATCCACAATGTTATCATTTTAACATATAATCAGTGTAAGTACACGTGACCCTTTCATTCTGATTCCTCTGGGGGCCTTTTATATTAGCTTGCAGCCCCCCAAAATGCCTGAGGCAGCATGATGCTAGGATTCATGACCACTGAAAGTCATCCACCTGTGAAGAAAAAGCATCTTGTAGAGAAATGCACAAACAGAAGAATGATATTTAATATGCATGTAGCTTTAGGCTCAAATTTTAAGCCTTAAAAACAAAGCATGGTATTTCTTTCCAGTAAACTTTTCATTGCCACATTTTTTCTTAGTTTACAAATATTCATTGGAAAGCTCGAGTGTTAGTTAAATTTCAGGATCTCTTTATTGCCAAGTGCTAAAAACGAGCTGGTATAACCAGGGGAGGTGCTCAGGCTCTCTGTGCTGATTAGCTTGTTTGTAGAAGGAGGAGTTTGGATGGAAGACTTCTAAGGTATCTTAGCTCTGGAAAAAAAGCTGTTGTTCTTTGAATAGCAGAATTTTGGACAGAAGAGAGCCTGTTCTTATATATAAGCGATTTATTTTCTAAGAAAATTGACCCCTCCATGCCATATTAAAATCTAAAATAACTTTCATCCAGATAGGCAGTGAGTTGTTGAAGAGTCAGACTGAGCAGCATCCTTAGAGATGAGGGGCTGTCGAGGCCGTAGTCGGTGAAGTCTGAAGACTGGCCATTGAGGGCGGCAGCTGGGGTGGAGATGAGGCAGGAGGTCTCCTCGGGTCCTCCCTCCCTGCCTTGCCCAGGGCCAGGCTGGGCAGATAAAGGGGCGGTGTGGACACCCATAGTTCTGTCTGCCTAGGCCCCTTCCCTGCCTGCAGGCCTCCCCTGTGGGTGGTACCGCTCTTGAAGCATGCCCTCAAGCTGGGCTCACCCGCGTGGGGGTCCACTCTGCTGAGCGTGCAGGTGAGCACATGTGTCCCAAGCTGAGGCAGCCTCTTGGGATTTTCCAGCTAGTGCTGGAGGAAGAGGTTCCCTTCCCCTGCGGTGGGCTTGCCGGGAAGGAATGACTCTCCTCACTCCATGGGCAGCGCTAGAGCAGGGCTTGTGGAGAAAGCCCTTCTTAGAGGACCTGGAAAGTGAGGAGTAGTCTGCCAAGGTTGGAGCCCACACGGAACCTTTCCTGTCCTATCAACCAATACCTCCCTTAGTCTGTGAAATCGACATTTCCAAGGGTGAGAGTTAAACTATAGTGGGACTTGTGGGAAAGCAGGCGGAAGGAACTGGGCTGCTTTGTGTCTGGGTGCCCAGCGGGGCCAAAAGTCTGAGGAAGTTCAGGGGGAAGAGCATCATGAGAAAATAGCATTTGAAAGAAAAAGAGCAGCCTAAAGAGAGAAGGAGAGAGAGAGGAGTGTCGATGTGTTGAGAGAGTTTACAGAATAATTTGAGTTTCGCTGTCCAGCTCTGAAGAGGAAAGGACAGGAAGGAACCTGGAGGCCTCATGTGACTGGGACCAGGTGGTCCCCATCAGAGAAGGGCTCCCCGCAGACAGAGGCTCACAGCATCCCTCTATTCGGCTCCATGGGGCTGCACCCTTTTTGGAGCACCATTTACCTCAGACCTTGCTTAGAGGTCCGGTCTGTCCGCATTGCATATTCTACCAAGTTCTGATCAGAGTCACTAAGGGCCTGGGTGATGCAGCATGGCAACTGTCTACACTTTTCCCCTGTACTGAGGACTAAACTCAGGGCCTTCACACTGAGCTATGTCTCCTGCCTTCATTTTGAGGCAGGGTCTTGCTAAATTTCCTGGATTGATCCAGTTTGGTATTGTTTGTTTGCTGTTTGTTTTCGAGACAGAGTCTTGCTATGTAGTTTCAGGCGGGCCTCGAACTCAATGTTGCCCAGGCCGGCTTTGAACTCTCTGTGATACTCCTGTCTCAGCCCTACAGAAAACCCCCCTGACTCACACCGCCCAAGGCTGCCCCTCAGCCCTTGCTTTGCTCTGCAAGGCCACGTCCGCTCTCACGCTGGCCTCCTCTCCCACCTCCCTCCACACTGGGCGGTCAGGGAGGTTCCCTAGAGGAGACCTTCCAGGTGAGCTATGAATGACAAGGAGGCCACGAATGAGAGAGTGAGACGTGGCAGGAGCTTGCTGGCTGAAGGACAGCGAAGGCAAAGGCCAAAGGTCAGGCATATGCTGAGGTGTGAGGAGCCATTGTGATGTCATGGAGCTCAAGCAGGGAAAGGATGGCTTGGGACAGAGGCTGGTAGACAGAGCTAGAAATACCACAGAAGCTGCTGACCCAACTCCTTTCTTTTAATGACAGCAAACTGTGGGTCAAAGAAGGCTGGCACCTGTTTTAAAATATTTTTAATACTAAAAATCTGAGGAAGTGATATTTGAAAAAAATCTGAAGAATGCAGAAAAGTCACAGTCCCTTTTGTCACCATCATATCTGTCCTGCTTGTTTTTAATCTCCAGCCCACTGTCCTTTCCAGAGAGAATTCTTGGACAGTGGGGAGAGTGTCTTTCCTACATTTGGATATCATACACATTTGTGTATACGCTTATAGAAATATATGGTTTTATTTGTGCTTTTCTTTGCATCATTGCAATCATAGTGTACATATATAGTTTTGCAATTTATCTTTTTTTTAAAACATTGTCTATGTTGCTCCCAAGGCCTTGGACTCCTGAGTTTAAGCCATCCTCCTGCCTCAGCCTCCTGAGTAGCTGGGACTAGGGCACATTTCCACCAAGCCTGACATGCAGCTCACATTTTTGTTTTGGAAACTTTTTTTTTTTAGGATTTTTTGAGACAGGGTCTCACTTTGTAGTTCAGGGTGGCCCTGAGCTCAGCTTCAGACTCACATCACAGCAATTCTCCTGCCTCTGCCTCCCTAGTGCTGGGATTACAGGCGTGAGCCACCATGCCTGGCACTGTGGTATGTGGTACTGGTTGCTTCTGGGTGTGAGTCTCCATGCCCAGTATGGTATGTGGTTACCGGGGATCGAACCCGGGTCCTTGAGCTTGCAAGACAGACTCTGGAATCACTGAGCTAACTCCTCAGCCCTGGAAACTTTTGTGTTTTTATTCACTTTGGTGTGTTGCGATTTTTAATTTGTTGAATTGCATCTCATGGTTGGAAACTTTATCATTTAACTTTTCCTCTGTGGGTGGTCATTTCAGCAGCTCCTGATGATTACAAATAGTAACGCCCTTGGACACGCCTCTTCCAGTGATGTGCAAGAGTTTGGGTAGGATAATTAGCAAGTCATGGAATTCTGGGGGATAGGGTTTTATACAACAGATTCTTTGCAGATTCTTTTTGTTGGCTTAATTAAATCTTTTGCAATGCTGGGTATTAAACCCAGGTCTACCCAATGCTAGATAAGATGTAGCTGCCACTGAGTTATCGCTGCCACCAAGCTATCTCCCAGCTCGTGCACAATGGATTTGTAACCTGTGAGGCCAAAGGGCTCTCTATAGAAGTTGCATAAAATTACCCTTCTACCAAGATCCACAACAACCTGCTAACCCTGCGCACCACCACCACTCAATAACCTTTGTAATTCTTGTCTTTGTCACAGGTAAGCAGTGATATCTCTGTCATTTGCTGTTATCATTGTCAAAGTCATTATTGTTTACCTTTCCATGCTGCAATAATTTAGACTTATAGAAAAGTTGGAAAAACAGAGTTCCTGGATACACTTCCCCCTGCTCTCCCTAATGACAGCATCTTGCATCCTCCTGATACAGAGACCAAGCCTAAGAAATTGGCATTGGTATCGTAGCACTAACTACAGATTTTACTCAGATGTCATCGATTTGTTTTTAATCCCGTTTCCCTAATTACTAGAGAGACTGAACATCTTTTCATATGCTTGTAGGGCCATCTGTATTTCTTCTGAAAAATGCCTACTCAAATTCTTTGCCCAATTTTCCCCTTCTGGCTTGTTTGTCTTTCTCTAACATTTTATGAAGTTTCTCGAAAAAAAAAAAAAGTTTTCCAAATTCGGCTAATTAGTGGCTGACCCGGGAAGGAAAGTCAAATCTAATCTGATGACCTGTTCCTACCACCACTGCCTTGCCCTTGGTTCTCCTTGACCCTCCACAACTTCCTCTCTCCCCTGGTCTACCAGTCCCCAGTTGTCACAGACCACAGTGTCATCAGCAGTCCTCAAGCACAGACAGTGAGGGCTGCTCAGCTCACATTTTGCTCCAGAAGCCGTTTGGACTGGGTCTTGCCTAGACACGGCTAGCTTTCTGGAAAGTCTCATTTCCTGCTGGCACTAAGCACAGAACAGCGGCCACCCAGGCCTAAGAATACACCATTTGGCTGGTTGTCTGCTCCTTAATTGCTGTCCTGGCAACTGTAAAACCTCCTGCACCGGAAGGAACGGAAGCTGCAGAAAGAGGGTGCACACAGCTCAGGGTACCAGATCCTGCAGTGCTTGGTGGCCATCTGAGACTCTCATCTCCCCTGAGAGCATTATCTCATCCCCCAGCAGCCGCTCCAAGGGACGGGAGCTGGTGTGTTGTGTGAAGGCTGCACTTTGCGGCTGCTCTGGTCAGGGCGGAGCATCGCTTCCTTGAGAGCAGGAGCCCTCGCTGGCTTCTTTGAGATTTTCTCTCTGGCTCCAAAGTGGGATAGCCACAGAGCTTGCCATTTGCAGTTCATTAGTCTCTGCTGTGACTCTAATGCGATTCAGCACATGTAATGGGGAGGGTGAGCTACTGTGCTGAACGGACACACTTCCCCCGGGGCCGCCAGAAACCTGCTAATGTGATTTTATTTGGGAAAAGGGTCTTTGCAGATGTAATTAGTTTAGAACTTCCAGATGAGATCTTCTCGGGTTATTCTTGTAAGCTTTAAATGAAGACACAAATGTCCTCACGAGAGACAGACGGAGAGACTAAGACACACAGAGAAAGGAGAGGCCTGTGAAGACAGTGGACACTAGAACTGTACAGCCACGAGCCAAGCGATGCCTGGTATCCCCAGAAACAGGAGGGAAACGGGAGTCTGCCTGGAGCCTGCAGAGGGACCACAGAACTTCAGAGTCTGGGCTGGCAGACAGGGGGAAAATAAACTTCTGTTATCTTAAAGCCACCACAGGAAACAAGTGGAGGTAGGAACCAGTCGGGTCAGTAAAATTCAGAGCCGTCAAGAGGGTGACGGAAGTCACTGCCTCTTTGGAGTCTAAATGTGAAAAGGAGGGAGATGAGTTGAAATGCTGGACATCATTCTGCCTCTAATAGAGAGCCGCTTGTTCAGCGTGTCCGTTTGCTGTCCCCCTAGGTGATGGGCAATGAGCAGGAGGTGGCCTTTCACCCGGGAAGGCAGCTGGAAACTTTGTCGGGACGGTGGAGAGCAAGAGGATACGACTCATTCTAAGCCCTGATGTGAAGCAGGTGACGTTGTCTTCTATCCATTTCTCTGTAGCCCACAGTCACCTCTCTAACTTGGGAATTTTTATCGTGTGGCCTGGATGTTTATGCCTTTGCCAACGGGACCTGAACTCCAAGGTGATAGTATTAGCAGGTAAGGCCTTGGGAAGAGATTCGTGGGGATGGAGCCCCTGAGAGTGAGATTAGTGCCCTTATAAAAGATGCTCTAGAGATCCTGTTCACCTCTTCCATCACGAGAGGTTGCAGCTAAATGGTTGAAATAAACAAGTTTCCATTAGACAATGAATTTGAGTCTGCCAGTGCCAGGATATTGGATTCCCAGCTCCCAGAATTGTGGGAAATAAATGTCTGCTGTCTGGTGTCTTGTCACTGCAGCTCAAATGACTAAGATAAGGTCTCCCAGGGGCAAGTCCTGGCTCCCACATGGAAGAAGGAAGCTGGTGGGTTTCTGCAGGCCCCTGTCTTCTCTCCCTCGGTGCACGTCTGACTTTTGACTAAATGATTTAAGCCAGGTCTCAGGCTGGCAAGGTGAGGTCCTGGCCAAATATATACCTGAACCACCGGATGTGGCCCCTGCAACTTCCAACCAACACTCATGCTTCTGGGCCAGCCTGACCCCGGGGTAGCTATGGGAGAGGCTTGAGCGGGCAGCGGAATGAAGACCTAGGAAAGCCTAGAGGAGCAAGAGCTGGATCTATAATGCACCCAAGTCCTTTGGGTACATGTCCAGAAGAAATCAGAGGCACAGAAATCGAGATCTCCCAAGACAGGGCAACAAAAATCAGAGTCCTGAGAAGATAAAAGCTTGTCTTGGATGCCCCAGTGCCTGCTCTGGAACCCAGGCATTATGACTGGCTGATTTTGGATGTTTTTCTTTCCAGGCTGAGACCCAGAGTTTGTGCCACACTCCCACGCTCTTCACAGATGCTGACCCCAGAAACTGAGAGATAATAAATATAGAGCACATTTTTAGGTGCTGCGTTTGGGATTGTTGTGCAGCTGTGGTTAACTAACAGCACGTAAGATCAGGTAAGTCACCTCCTATCTCTCATCTCCACTATCCAAGAGGCATAGGAAACATCAATGTTTCTTACGTATTGCTTTCATTTTTGAGCAAAAAATGGAAATGTAATTCTTCTTTTTCCTCCTTACCCATGTATCCTGGAGTTGGCCCCATATTAATAATATGTAGACTATGATCTAATTTAGTGACTGCATAGTATTTCAACATGCCATGACTTGCAAGTGAATCTCCAGTTACCAAAGGACAGCCAAGCCCCTAGCCTAGGAAGAAGCGGGTACCAGCATCCTTGTCCGTCTCACCGTACAGGCTGACTCGGTGAGTGGAGGAGCAGGCTGAGCGCTGCAGAGGTGGGCTCCCCTGCCAACATCCGTGAGCCCCTCCTCTTCGCTCCCTGAGTGTGTGGTCCAGGCCTTGGGGCTGTTACTGTTTGTCTGCACAAGCACCTGCCACCCGCAGGACAGGGCTCAGCAACTGGACCGAACCCCTCTACTGTCCACTTTTGTGAAGTCTCCTCAGAACACAGTCACACTTGTTAGTGTCCTATTGCTGCACAACGAATTACCACGCACACTCCTACTGCCTCGTAGTCCGTGGATCCGGAGTGAGAGTGGACCAGCCGGCGAGTGCTCAGGGTGCCCACCAGGCTGAAATCAAGCGTTAGCTGGGCCTAGGCCTCCTGCGGCTGGGGGCTCTTACAGCTCTATCAGGTTGTTAGAATTCATCCCTGTGGCTGCAGGACTAACGGTCCATTGTCCCACTGCTGCCTGGAGGTTGCTCTCTCCATGGACTCTTGCACAACATGGCAGTTCGCTTCACCTTTCGGGCTAGCAAGCAGCCTCTCCAAGGCCACCATCTCCACCCTCCAAACTGTTTCTGAAGAGCCACCTGACTGTGTCAGGCCTGCTGGAATGATTGCTTGTTTCTCTAACTTGGAGTCCACTGATGACAGACGCCACTTACATCTGTGAAATCCTCCAGTCTGCCACAGGACTTGACCTGATCAGGAGAGACACCCCTCGGTAGTCACATCTCCTGTCTGCAGCTGGGGAAAGGCTTGCCCAAGATGGGGACATTAGCAAAGGGCTGCACAGGCCCAGCCTTCATGATCTACTGGTTAGCCTTGGGTGTGTACTGTCTTGCTCTGTGCAGGAAGGGTTTGCCTGAGAGAAATGGTTCTCAAGCTTAATCCACCTGAGTCACTGGGAAGCCATAGAGATGAGCACTGAGCCCCATGCCCAGGAGTGGCTGGGGGTCTCTAAGTGCGCACTGCCGACAAGCTCTCTAGTGAGGCTTAGTCTGCTCTGAGACTTCACTATGTACACCCTTCTCCCAGGGTCCTATTCCAGGGCAGCTGTGATCAGGCAGCGCCTCGCTCTGCACAGCTCACCATTTGCACCCACTGCCCCACCCCTCACAGCCTCCCTCCAGCCACAGTTGATGGGGCTCTGGGTGGATGCTCATGTCAGGGGGCTGTGGCTTCACCCACAGCCAGGGACTGAGAGGTTGGGACCAAACAAAGTTGATCTAAGCCAGGGAGACTCTCTTGAGATAGAGATATGAAAATTAGATGTGCAAAGGCATGCAAATTGAATAGATACAATTTTTTTATGCCAAGTTAGCAAAGATGCTACTGAAGGTGTGATAAAATCATTGCTTCCATATTTTTACAGAACACAAGAAAGATAAATTGGCAATAGAATAAACCCCGTCGTCACTGGTGGCGGGTGTAGAAAGGGGTCAGTGCTGCCCCAGGGCCAGGGCAGAGAGGGTGAGCAGCGCAGCAGCCCAGGGCAGGCTGGTGAGGAAGTGGAGGCAGAGAGGCCACAGGGTGGAGAGCTCGCCAGATTCCCAGTTCCCACAAGCCCCTCCGCTGATTGCCCCTTGTGTTCTGAGAGATCCTATTTTTGGCTGTGTTTCTTTGAGTAAGTTTGGATTCTCTGAAGCCCAGAGGACTTTTAATCAGAATGCATCTCTGCCCCTTCCGCTCTTCCTTCACAGCAAGAAGCGCAGTCAGAAAAATTGGCTCAGGAAAGTTCAGCTCCAGGACCTTGGAGAGGGCATGACTGTCAGTGTGGGAACAAGGGGAGGGCTGAGTCCATCCACAGAGCAGAAACAGGGGCAAAGCACACGTGCGATCGCATGGCGCTGCAGGAGCAGAGCCTGCCCTGGAGGGAAGGCTGACCCCGGATGGCCTGAACTCCACAGCAGACTGGAGGGAGGTATTAAAGGTCCTCGGCGGGAAGGATGTGACACACAGTAGTTGTGGTATTGGGTAGGCAAAATCCTGTAATTGCAGCTACCCAGGAGACTGAGGCAGGAGCATCGCAAGTGCAAGGCCAGCCTGGAACTTATCTGTCTCTTAAAGTAAGATTTTAAGAAAGACTGGGAATAAAGCCCTATGGAAGAATGCTAGCTTAACCTGCTGGAGGCCCTGGATTCAATCTCCAGTACTGAAAAGGAAAAAAAAATCTGTTCTTTAACAAGGAGCTTGAAGGCCCAGGTGATGGGATGACATCTTGGAATAGGCTTTAAAAAAATTTAACAGGTTTATAATAAGTGTACATGTTTATAGGATACAGTGTGATATTTGAATATATATAGTAAGAAAATTCGAACCATTAACATATTTGTCACCTCAAATACTGCTTCTTTTTGGCAAGAACATTTAAAAGGAATTGTTGTTAACTGTAATCTCTCTACTAACCAAAAAACTACTAGAACTCATTCCCCCATCTATAATTTTTATGTGTTTATGTGGTACTGGGAACAGAACCCAGGACTACATATTACATCCTCAGCAATTTATTTAAATATATATATATATATAATTTAAATAAATAAATATATATATATATAGACAGGGTCTCGCTTTGTAGTTCAGGCTGTCCCTGAGCTCAGCCTCAAACTCACATCACAGCAATCCTCCTGTCTCTGCCTCCCAAGTGCTGGGATTACAGGTGTGAGCCACCATGCCTGGCACTGTGGTATGTGGTACTGCTTGCTGGTGGGTCTGAGCCAGGTGGGGGTCGAATTTGGAACCTTGTGCTTTCAAGGCTGATGCCAGAACCACTGAGCTAAATCCCCGGCCCCTTAACTTTTTTATTTTGAGTTAGGATCTTACTGGGCTGGCCCTCAATTTGTTCTCCTTTTATCTGAGAATGCACCATCATGCCGAGTTCATTGAAAGCCTTAAATATTTTCATATACTTAACCTCCCTGCAACAAAATTATTAGATCTATCCTACAGAAATCTTCTGATACAATGTTTACAGTAACCCGATTCAAATATGGGCAAACTATTGGAAAATATACTTCTTCAAAGAAGAAATATAGGTAACTAACAAGCACATGAAAAGATATTCAACATCATTAATCCTCAAAGAATACAAACTGAAACCACAGTAGGCACATCATCTCACCCCAACAGGACAACTAATGTTTAAACGACAAAGAAAATAAATGTTGGTGAGCATGTGGAGAAACTTGAACTTTTGTGGGAACCATTGGTGAGAATGTAAAATCATACAGCCTCTGTGGAAAATAGCGAGGCAGCCCCTGAAAGATTAAAATGCAGAATTACCATTGGTCTGGCCGGACACTTACATCCGAGAGAGCCGAAAGGAAAGCCCAGGAGAGATCGTGTTTGCACAACAATGTCCACAGCCACACTGTTCACTGCTGTTAAAATGTCAGAGCAACCTGAGTGTCCCTTGACAGATGAATGGACAGAACGTGGTATGTACATAAACTGGCTATTATTCAACTTTAAAATGCAAGGAATTCTGCCATACGGTACAATAAGCATGAAACTCAAAAACATTGTGCTAAATAAAATGAATCTGTTACAGAAAGACAAATATTCTGTGATTTCACATTCAGTAGTCAAAAATCATAGAAACAAAATAGAATCATGGTTGCAGGGGTTGGAGGAGGGGAAGGAGGAGTTAGCATTTAATGGGGACAATTTCTGTTTTACTACATGAAAGATGTAATGGAGATGATTTGATAACATTGTAAATGTGTTTCCTACCCCCGAAATGTACCATCAAAATGGTTAAAATGGTAAATTTTACTTTACATGTGTTTTTTTTTCTTTTACTTTACATGTGTTTTGCTCCACAACTTTTGTTTTCCTTATACAGTGATGTCAAGTAAGGTTGTTATTCTAATATTTGGAACTTGGAGTATCTTTTTTACATAAAACAGTATAATGTTTAGTAGTTCAGTTCCAGCCTCCTCAGTTTTGTTTTGTGCTGAGGTTTGCAGACACTTGCAGTCTTTGCTGCTAGTACAGAGGTCTCTTTAGTTTTTTTCCCAAGATGCTCTTTGAGCATAGCTAACTCTAATCCTTCACCTCACCCTCCAGGTCCAATCTCATTGGTTAGTTTCAGAAAGGAGGATACACTGTATTGAGACCAACGATCAAGTTTTCTAGGAAGGTTGTCTAGTCTTGTTAATGTCACAGAGGTAATCTGAGTGTTGGTTTATAGAGAAATAGCAATAATTACACAACCCTGGTATGATCAAGCACATCCACTTGGGTAGTACTGTACAAGACAAATTGGATATTAACATATATAAGAATCAATTATGTGACCCCCACTTAGCCCTAGAGAAGGACCCCACAATTATGGTGTAAACATTAAGACAACACAGCTATTGATTTAGAGCTAATATGAACTAACTGCAACAGCTGTTATCTCAGCTAATGGTAGAAAAGAATTCAACAGTAATTTCATCACATTAATTATTAAAAGATTAATAAAGCTTTACGGTTATACAGTGAAAGATAAAGGGTCTGTGAATGGAGAAGTGCAAGAAGAAGAGTTTAGAAAGTTAAATCATCTGTGAGAAAGAGCAGAGAAAAATATTACAGAGGCTCTCACTGCGAAATAGAAGGATGCTGGTAGAATCAGGTAAAGGTAAGAGAAAAAACTGGTGAGAAATAGGAGCTGGGAGAAAAGGAAAAAGGAAATTGTAGGAGTAGAAACAGGAGAGAAAAATAGAGAAGAGGAAAAAATAAAGAAACAAGAAACAAGGAAGAACAAAGAAAAAAATGCCCAATCTCCAATAAATGGGTGAAGAAAAAAAAGAAAGAAGAGAAAAATGAAAAGGAAACTAAAAACCATGCACACTCTTGCAAAAAAAACCCCAAAAAACAAAAAAAAACACCCCAAAACAAAACAAAGAATAGGAACTTCTCTGTGACTCTGAATCTGTGTTTTTCTTCCAAGATCTACAGTTTGGGGGGAGTGTCAAGCTGTGCCCCAGCAGTCAGGTCCCATGTCTGTGCTAAATGTGGGCACCGGGAGGCTGCGGAGTCACAGCGGCGAGGACACTAACACTACAGCTTTCATGCCCTGGGAGAAACCACCTCGAAGAGAAAGCCTCTGAAAAGCAAACTGTGGTGGGCAAGTGAATAAAAGTAATAACCACCCTTCCAGAACCATCCTGTGCAGAGGCATGTGCAACCAGGACCACAAGGACTTAGCTGGAGCTGCTCTGGGCCTCAGAGTTAGGGGATTCTTCCTAGGACTGGGGTGGTCCAGGAGCCAGGGTCTGAGCGCATGGACTCCTAGAGGCCTGATTCTGCAGGACATGGGCGTCTCTAGGCCCTGGGGCCACACAGTGAGCCTGTGTGGTGCCACTTCATTTCCTAATGTGTGAAATATCTTCCATCAGGTCCCCCCAACTTCTTCACAATCCAGATTCTAAGGGTTAATCCCGGGCCCATCAGAGGCTTTTAAGCCTTGCTAATTGGCAGCCTGTTGACAGAAGCTAACCAGCCCTGTTGACTATGATCTCTGGTCGATGTTCCACCTGCTCTTATCGTACTGACCAGTAGGTGGCAGCACAGGAGCGCACAGGAGTCAGGGCTGCTGCAAAAAGGCTCACAGTGCTTGATGGGCCCTGGTGAACTTACAGGGATACTGCGCCCACCGGCAGAGGAGACCGAAGGAAGAAGACCCTTGCTCCTCTGTGAAATCTGACGAAGATAATATGGAAGGTGCCTGTTGCTGTCCTGGTAACTTTTGCCCTAGGCTGGGCCAATGTGATACTTACTGCCTTTTCAGCTTAGCAAAATATAGCTGGTTATACACATGTAATCTTTCATACTCATTTAATCCTTGCAACAAACCCTAAGGTAATCTTAGTCCACTTTATAGGGGAGGAAATGGCTACAGATGAATGGTCACAGCTGTTCAGTGTCACATGGCAAATGAGAGAGATGTGGTTTGAGTCCGTGTCTTGGGGACTCAGCATCCAGCTGTGTGTCCTTATTTGCTGCTGAGTCACATGGCTTCATCACCTAGCAATACTGATCTTCTCAGTGACGTTGGGGGCCACACTTCCTGAGGGGGATGGCTGAGAGAGGGGGACTGGAGTTTCCTTTTCAGAGGAGTGTGGATCCCGATGCTGAACCGAGAGGTGGGAAGTCAAAGTTCTGTTCTGTCCCTTCCATTCTTTTGCTGTGCAGCCTTGGGAAGTCTGAACCTCTCTGGGATTTCTTCCCCTCATCTGAGGAATTAGATCCCATTCCACAAGTCCTTACTGCTACTCACTGCCTAGGGAATCCAGAAGCTCCAGCATCAAACACTTTCAGTAACTGACAGAGCTAAGGCTGAGGCCCGCTGCATTCTTGGTGAAATTATATCAGGCCATAAAGAGAAATGCTGGGCACCAAGGGAAATCTAGCCCCAGCGCCGGCCTGGGCCACTTGGAACTCTGCTCTGGGCCCATCTTAAGTCTCACCTGTGGCAGGCTGGGACCTCGAGGAGGCAGAAGCTGAGATGGATGGGGAGTGAGCAAGCAAAGAGCCCAGGAGCAGACCACATCAGGGTGGGGGAGGTCCAGGGTGTAGGCTCTGCCAGTCCCAAAGGGTGCAAGCAAAGACCACATGGTAGAGAAGCCATGCCGGGAAGAAGTGGCCAGATCCTGGAGCCACTGTTGGTCAGCCTTTAGAGGTGCCCTTCATGTCCCCACTCCCCCCAATGTGAACAGGCTGAAAGGCAGAAGGAGGCCTTAAGAGGAGGCTGTTGGTTGGGTAGTGAGTTCCTTCCTGCAGGAGGATCTGGGCCTTGTCTGCTCACCAGGAAGAGGCATAGGCCTCGACTGCCTGCTCCCGTGGGCCCAGCGAAGGCCACGTAGGGAAGGGCTGGGTCTGAGGGAAGCAGGTCGAGCTCAGGCATGTGCACGTGTTGAGTATAGGTGCACTTGTATAGGTGTGAGTTTGTATGAGGGTGTGCATGTGTGCAGGTGGGCATATGTTCATACGCATGTGTGCTCATGAATATGTGCAGTATCTTGTGTCCTAGCACTCAAGTGGTGGCTGTCAGCTCTGGGCATCGCTGATAGGAGATAGCTTGGTCCAGCCAAGTGAGGCCAGGAGCACAGCCAGGAGGAGATGCCTGGGCAGAAGTGAAGGCTCCAGGAACAGTGACAGCCACGACAGCAGCACAGGGCTCAGGGCAGGGTGACTCCCTGTTATTATACCCATTACACAGATAAAGACATTCATTTGTTCCACAGATGTTTAATCAAGTGCCTGTCACATGCCAGCAGAAGATGACTTTTTAAAAAAAGATGGCCTTGACCTCAGAGTCAGAACAGTCTAGAATGCAGGGAGGGGTAAAGTTGATTGTTGAGCTGGTGATGTTGACTCACTCCTGTGCCAGGCTGGGACTGGCCTGAAAAGGGGGATGGAGGCCCAGCCGAGGAGTCCTTGGGAGGAGGAGTTATTAGGTGGTCTTTAGCCAGATGTGTGTAGTAGGGTGGGGTGGAGTGGCTGTCCTTGGCCAGGATATTAGGCCCTAGCCTCTTTCCTTCAACATCTGGACTGGCTAAGACAAGAGATCAAGGCCAGACTCTGAGGTGTGCAGCCCAGGGTGAGAGAAGAAGCCCCTCAAACACACAGGTACCCTGTCCCACTGCAGGCCTGCCCAATGGAACTGTGGGATGGGGCCAGGAATCTGCTGTGTCACCTGTTACAATTTGTCCCCTCCTGAGCTGACAGGAAAGTGACAGGCACCTGGGGCTGAACATCTCAGGCTACTAGTTCAACCCAAAGTCCTCACCCAAACCCACCTGTGAAATGGGCAGAATTGCTGCTGAGTGTTCTAGACAGAGAAAGGGCTTGCCTGTCTCCTGCCCCAGCCCTCCCTGTGCTCCTTTTCCTGGACAGAGGAGCTCGGAGGGTGTAGGGGAATGCTGGAGAGTCCAGTTAATTTTTCCCATTCACACAAAATGTGGGTGTCTTGGTCATAGCTTGGATACATGGGAATGAGGGCTGGGGGAGCCTTGGGCAGCACGTCAGGGAAGACTCTTTGTGGAAAGGGGGACACGGAAGAAGAGAGGCCTGTCCCTAGTGTGGGTCCATGAGGCTCTGGGCTGCCCTCTGAGAGCCTTCCCCACATTAATCAGGAGGGGCACAAGTCGTAGGTGGCCAGGACAGTTTTCCAGTAAGAAGTAGAGTTTAGGCAACCTGGAGATGGCCTGAGTCCCTAGCATGCACTGGGTTATCACCCTCCCGATAAGGGCCAGGCTTTAGGACCCCCAAGGGTGCTTCAGTCTTGCTCCCTAAAGGCCACTGACTGAGCTCTTGGGATGAATCACTACGGAAGTCCAGGGCCCCCGGCCTTGACCTGCATGTCAGGACTCTGTGTGAAAAGAGAAGGGGACATCCATTTCACCAGACCTCACTGAGACGCCTCGCCTTGGAGGCTGGCACTGGCCCTGGCCCTGTCATGGGAGCTCTGGCTGGCATCCTCAGAGCCACTCTGATTTCAGATGTCTGGGGGAGAGCTCTAGGCCGCACATCCATTCTCAGGCCTGTGGGCCAGGCCTGGTCTCTGTCCAGCACTTCCCCTCGGGCCTGGCAGGGGTGTAGCCTGGCGCAGGTCAGCCTTGACGCAGGTTGGCCATGGGGAGGCTGCTCGGGCTGGGGGTGAGCCAGGGCCTGCGGTGGCCCTCTGTCCAGGCCAGATGGCCACTGGTGCCAGTGGGAGGGGCTGCATCGCTTGCAGTCCTTGTCCTGGCCTGAGTGCCGCACTTTCTCGTGGAGCTGGGCCTTAGCTGCTATGAGCTGAGGGCTGCTCTTCCTCCCTGGAGTGGGGCTCGGAGGCCCCTCTGCACACCCCTGCACCCCTACCCTGCTGTGCCCTCGCCCCACCTCTGGGCCCAGCCAGACCCCCAGTGTCTCAAGGCCCCCATGAGTCTGTCCAAACAGCCAAGATTTCCCTTGACTTGTCCCTTTCCCTCTATGGTTCAGGTAGTCGGTTCCTCATTCATTCATTCCGCCATCACAAAACCCAGAACCTTTGACACACCAAGTCCCATCCATCCTGAACCTGAAACTCCACACACAACCAAGAAGGACAAGGCTCTGCCCCTAAAGAGCTAAATCCTCCAGGGATGGTCAAAAAAACCAAGAGGTGAGGTGTCCAGTGACATAACAGAAGCCAGAGCCCTCCGGAAGGGGACGCAGGAAGGCTCCTGAGGAAAGGGCAGCTGCCTGGGGTGGCAGGAGGGGAGCCAGCAGTGGGATTGGGTGGTGGGGAGAAAGTCCCAGGTGGAGCAGAGGCATCCAGGACCTCGTGGTGAGGAGGGCTGTGCTGGGAGGGGGCGGGAGGGGAGGTGAGCTGGCTCCCCAAGGCCTTGTCAGAGCTGAATTTGACTCTGCCCGGCTTGTGCTAAGGCAGCAGGGCGAGAGGAGGAAACCCAGGTTACACTCGGTGCAGCAGTTCCTACACCTGCCACAGCCACTCCATTCAGACTTATCCCAAACCCCATGGTGGGTCCTGAAGATAAAGAAACTAAAGCATTGGGAGGTTACGTCACTTCCTCAATGAGTGAGTCAGTGTCGAGCTGGGATTTCAGATGGGCAGCCACTCCCGATCCCCACCAGGAGGGACGTTCTGTCTCTCCGTGTAGTTCTCCCACCTGCAGAGAGCCCCTGTGGGAAGCCTTCCCTCGCCCCAGTGTGTTTGGTCTGATCAAGCGACATCTAAGCATAGTGTACGACCTAAAAGCCTGTAGGGGCCTTCGGGGGTCATTTCCGCCTCACGGTATTCTGGTTCTCACCTTGCACAGGAGACCTGCCGAGAGGCTGCTGTTTTCCACAGTCACTGAATCTCCTCTTCTTTCCCTCCCAGCTCCCCTCTCTCCAGCGCTCCTGGTCCCCACTTTAAGACAATTCTCAGGGTGATTCTTGTCTGTCCTCCACTCCTACCCACCCTTCCTCCAGACAGACAAGGCGTTCCGGTGCCCGCCACAAGGAGGTGTGCACAGCAGGGGCAGGGGGCATGTGCTAGGCTTGGTGGTGGCATCGGGGCCTTCGGCAGAGAAGGTCAGCAGAGGGCAAGTGGCTAAGGGAGGCTCCAAGGATGCTTAGTGATTTCTAGGGAGCTGGGAGCCATCCCTGGGGTGGGAGGGCAGCGTCCCAGCCAGAGGGACCTGGAGAGACCCGGGAGCAGCGGCTCCTAGTGGGCCTGAGTGTGGGAGAGGTGACCTGGTCAAGTCATATACCTTCTCTGACCCCATGGCAGTTTGGGGGTGGTAGGAATTTCCCGTGGGCCTCCTAGCCTTGCACAGACTTATTCTGTGGTTGCTGTCCTTTTACAATCCTAACAAGCAATGAGGCTTCTCGGCTAGCTAGGGAATTTCTCTAATGGCCCATCTTTTTCACCATGTATGGCTTTGCTCTGCAGTGTCCTGCCAGCCCTTTGAGAGGCACAGGTCCCAGTAGCTCTGGTCACAGGGAAGCCTGCTTCGACATGCTCCTGTTTACCTTCAAGCCTTTCCTCGTGTGCAGCCCCATCTCAGGTGGGCTGGCATCCTGGGCCTGGGCCTGGGCCTGGGCCTGAGCAGGGATGTGGCCCTGCTCAGAGAGTGATGACATCCGTGGTGTCAGTGGGATCAGCATGGCCACCGGCAGCAGTGGCCTCAGGTCCTCTGCAGCCCCAGAGGCAGCGGGCGGCAGGTCATCAGGATCCAACTGGGCATCGCTCCAGCCCTCGGAAGCCTCACTGTGGCCTTCCTGGCTGGTGGCTTCCTCTTCAGATATGGTGATCATGTCAGCTGTGTCCTCCCCAGAGCTGTTGTCTATGTCTTCTGCCTCTTGGTCTGTGGCTCCCTCCAGCTCAGTGGCCATGTGGCCATCTTCTGTGCCCTCCTGTCTCTGCTTGGAGCAACTCTCCAGGACAACGCAGACCCCTGCTGTGGGCTGAACAGATGTGTGGTGTCTGCACAGGCCGGTCCAGAAGAGGGTGAGCTCTTGGCGACAGGTGGCCACTGCCAGGCTGGTGAGCAGGGTGCTGGACACTAAGTAGAGCAGGGCGGGCTGGCCCATCTCCATGAGGATCATGGCTATGAAGGTCACTATCAGGCCCATGGCATAGGCTACGGTGCAGGCCACAAAGTAGACCTGAGGAGAGTGGACGTGCACATCAAAGCGGTGACAATATACAACCAGGAAGCCAGGGACCACAATATCACCGAAGCCAAGGATAGAGAAGGGCTGGTCACACGGCGTCAGAGTGGAGGCGCGCAGCCGGGGCACCTTCAGTACCATGGGCAGCCTCTCACGGCTTGAGGAATCTGCTGGGCCCGAGGCAACCTCGAGCATGACGCTGTCTCCGGTGTTGGTGAAGAGGGGTGTGATGAAGACAAAGAAGACATCGAAGGCCAGCAGGGCCAGCAGAAAGCAGGTGCAGTTCTTGAGTGTGGGCAGCTGCACTTGCTGCAGGACGAAGAGGCAGTAGGCCACGCCCAGCATGTCCTGCAGAAGCCACGCCCAGCGGTCCTCATTGCGGTAGGCCATCCAGAGGAGGGTCACCAGCGTGCACAGGCCCACTAGCAGCAGCTGGGGCAGCTGCAGATAGGCCTGGTGACCCGGGAGGGGCCATTGGTACTGCCACAGCGGCAGGTGATGTGTGAGGGGAAGCAGGCAGCTGTAGAGGCCGGTGCTGGCGCCTAGGCCAAAGACCCCAATCATGACGTAGACAAAGTAATCGTAGAAGAGGTAGAGCAGGAGCACGACAGAGCAGGACACAGCGACAGCGGCTCCGGCTGTGCCCAGTGTGAAGTCCACTGGAGAGTCTTCATCCTCTTCGTCTTCGTGGACCCTTGGTGGTCCCTCAGCTGCCATTGCCTGTGGGTGATGGTGGCCATCGGGCCCCCCTCCTCCTCGGGCCCGGCGCCGCTGCAGCCAAGCAGCCTCCACCATGCCAGCCCAGTAGCCACCCACAGCCACGGTGCCCACAGCCAGGACGAAGATGACGACCAGGTTGTAGTCGATGATGGGCTCTGGGGGTGCATATATGGCCACGCGGACAGTGGTGGCTCCATGCGAGTGCCTGAAGATGTCGAGCATATCCGTGTAGCGAAGCACAGCCACAGGGATGGTGAGGTCTGGCAGGGACTGGCGCGGGCGCCAGGACTCCGAGGTGGTGTCTGAACACTGTGGGTCACTGACCCGGCTCACGATGAGCAGCCCGTGGGCTCCGTGGCCCTGAGCCAGCCAGCCCTTGTTGTAGAAGCTGCAATTGCCCCTCAAGGCCATGGCGATGGTGTGGCGGAAGGCTTGTCTAGAGAGGCTGGCCGAACGGGGGTGGAAGGGCTCCTCGCCTGGGCACCACGAAACTTTGGTGCCATCATGCAGGGGCAGGAGTGGGGCATGGCGCAGGTCCTGGGGCAGGGTGACATAGTCAGAGCTGAACAGGATGCAGTAGTCTTTGCTCCAGGTCTCTGACTCCACGTGGACCACTCCGCGCCCCGCCTGGGCCACAGCACTGACAAGGAGGAGGAGGAGGGAGGCCCCAGGGAGGAGGGAGCCTGAGCACTCCATCCCCCTCAGCCGCCTGCTGCGTCATCCCGAGGGCCAGCTGCCCATAGACCAACTCTCTCCCCTAGGGGAGGGTGTGGCCCCTTGTCACAGAACAATTTGGACGCCTATCCTGGGAACCAGGGCCACACTTATGTAGTCATAAAGCTGTGTCATCCTCATCCAGGGGCACTGCTGTGGGCACAGGGCCCCTCTTAGGATCCAGTTCCTCAACCCTGGCCTGGGTAGAGAGGGAATCTGCATCCCACTCTGCTCAGCCCCAGTGGAGACTAGATCAGGTGACCTGAAGTGACAGATGGGTAGATGGGGCTGAGAATACCAGCTAAGATTTTGGATCAACTTTGCCCCTTCCCATTGGGTGAGCCAGGAAGGTACCTCTCCTCTTCTGCCTTCTTTCTCTTCCCTTATTTGGTGAGGCCATAGGGTAAGTGAATTTCCCACTCCTGGAGTATACACTTCATAGAAAGAACTTTTATTAAGCACCTACTAAGCCAAGTATTTTATCTCTATTCATTCATTGGACCCCTGCAAGAAGGAGTGACTATAATCACCTAGCCCAGGGTGGAAGCTTTCCTTCAGAACTTGTCCCCTTCTTCCAGGAACATGGCCAGATTTAATCTCTAGCCTGCTTTGAGTTAAGTATGGACCTTGGTCTATGGCCATGCCACCCCATGCATGCCCAACTTGTCTGCCCTCGGAAGCTGACCCAGCTAAGAGGGGAAACCAGGGAGAATCAGAGGCTGGAGTACACCGTCTGGGTCCGATGTCTCACCATCTGCCATTCATGGCTGGCGATCGGCTCTCTTTCCCTTTTGCTCCCTTCCACGAATGGAGATGTGTTCTGCCACCAGCTACCACCCTGTGGCCCAGTACATGTTTCTCTTTATGAGGGGGGCTCTGCTCCCTGGAGCCCAGGCTCAGGGCTCATGGTGGTGATGTGGCCCAGCTGGAGAATCTCAACACAGGTCCCTGCCTTTGTACCCAGAGCGCCACCCACACCCAGCCCACAGCCTTCACATTGAGCTATGTCCTTTTTTAAATTTTGGAGACTGGGTCTCGTTTTGTAGTGCGTGCTGGCCCAGGCCAGCCTTGGACTCACAGAAACCCTCCTGCTTCTGCCTCCAGAGTGCTGGGATTACATGCCTGGCATTGTGGTATGTGGTCACTGGGGATCTAACTTGGGATCTTGCGTTTGCCAGAGAGGTGCTGGAACCACTGAGCTAAATCCCTGGCCTTTGAGCTACACCCTTTTATGCTTCTATGCTTTTATTTTTGATACAGGGTCTTGCTAAGACGCTGTGTTGCTCCGGCTTGACTCAAACTTTTGATCTTCCTGCCTCAGCTTCCTGGAGTGTCAAGATTACAGGTGTGTACCACCATGCCTGGCCAGGTTTTACTTTCTTTGTAGCACTGGTCCCAGTCTTAGGTTTTGGTCTTTCGGTTTTCTGGCTTGGACTGGTGAAGCATAACCTCTGTCAGGATGGGAACTTTGTCCTACTGGCTACTCTGGTATTCTGGAATAGAAGGCAAGGCTCAAAAACACATGTGGGAATTGGAGAGAGTGGCTGTGTTTGAAAAGACTGAGGCACGAGGTGGTTGTCTTGGTCACATTCTCCTCCTTGGGACGGAGCAGTACTCAGTGCCCGCAGCTCAAGATGGTGTGGACAAAGATGACTGAACCGGGTGGGAGAAGGATTCATTGACAAAGTCAGTTAAAGAAGCAATCACTGTGGGTGTGGCAGTGTGTGCCTGTAATTCCAGCTATTTGGGAGGGTAAGGCTGGAGGCTGGCTAGTCTGGAACCAGCCTGGGTAATTTAGAGAGTCTTTATCTCAAAATGGAAAAGAAAAAAGAGCTGAGGATGTAGCTTCATGGTAAAGCACCCCTGACTTCATCAGGGTGAACCCTAAGCTATCCCAGCCGGTTCCCTCAGAGAAAGAGAAAGGATACAAAGACACAGATGGAGAAGGGAAGGGCTGGGAATCGTTAACGTCTCCTGTGTCTATTACACAGAGCGGAAATTCTTGGGCTGCTTTAATGTTATCACAACCCAGATGATTTAAAACAAACAAACCCATTCTCTCCTAGCACTGGAGGGCAAAGATCTGCCACACACTGAATGTCTATGTCTCTTTCAGCATTCACATTCAGAGCCTAATCCCTCCTGAGATGGTATTTGCAATGGGGCCTTGGAAAATAATTCAGTCAGGAGGGTGGAGCTCTCCCAGCGGGATTAGCGACCTTCTAGAAGAGAGGAGACAAAAGCTCTCAGCCTGGCCTGGGAACTAAGTATCTGTTGTCAAGTCTCCAGTGTGTGCTTTTACCCAAAGCACAGTCCGGACCGAAAGTGTCAGCACAGCCCTTACTCCCCTTGAGAGTCTGGGTGCGATTCCTTCTTCCTTCCCTTGGTGGGGGCCGAAAATCATGCTGCCCACCTGCTCACACCTGTGTCATCCCCATCTCCGCCTGTGTCACATGCCATTGTCCCTGTCTCTGCATCTCTTCTCCTTTTGTGAAAAGGCGCAGTCGTATAGTTGAGGGTTCACCCGAGTGACCTCGTCTTAACTTGATTCCCATGCAAAGAGCCCATTTCCAAATGAAGTCACATGCATAGGAAGTGCGGCTTAGAATTCATGTTTTGGGGGACACAGCTCTACCCGTAACACATGCCATTTCAATCTCAAAGAGTAAGTATAGTCACCAATCTTCCTTGAGGCCTCTCTTATTCTGTAGGCATCTTTTCCTGTTTTTCTGATGCTGGGGATTGAACCCAGGGCTTCTTGTATGCTAGTCAAATGTTCTGCCACTCAGTCACCTTCCTTAGACTTCACCCTGATGGACTCCACCCTGGACTACTAGCTTCACGTTCTCAAAGTAGAGGGCATGAGTTCAAAGGAACTTGCAGAGTGGTTATGGAGCAGACTCCGCTGGTTTTGGGTATTCCCCTTTCCCCCAGTCATTTTCTTCCCCTATTTGCCTTGCCAACATCTTATTTGACAACTATCTTTTTTGAGATTCATTTGCATTATAACTTTTAAGGTTTTCATCCGAGGTTTGGTAGGGAACATGTCTCCTTGTTGGTATGCTTTTGATTCACCTACTAATATAACATTTAATTAGATTACAAACAGTAATTACAATAACAAGTGAACTGTCAGAAGCGCTTTAGGGAAGCAATACAACTGGTCACAGCTTGTGGGGAATGTGGGCAGGGAGCACTCTCGTTACAGCGTGGACGTGTGTGCCTGCTGGCCTGGGGGAGGCGGGGGAGGGGCTGCTCTCATTCCAGCATGCGGCAGTGTCCTCACTGGGCCCACCTGCCTGAGTTCCACTGTCTAGCTGCCCACCAGGTGGGCAGCCCCCTGCTGAGGGACACAAGGATGAAACTCTGTCCCCCATCTAGGATGAGCCACCCAGACGCTCACTCAGGGCCCTGCTCCCAAGAGAGGAGCCCGGGGTCTCCTAGAAACAAACAGCACACCCGCTGGGACGGCTGTGAGCAAGTGAGGACGTGGAGAGGGAGGGACCCAGAAGCCTGGCTCGGGCATGCCAGTGGTTAACACAGGACCCAGCAGTCCCACTCCCAGGTAGGTATCCATAAGAACTGAAGTCAGGCGTTCTGTGAAAATATGTACATCCCTGCAGCAGCACTATTTGCAGTGACGTGCAGTAGGTAGACAGAGCTCAAGTGTCCATTAGCAGATGGATGGATAAGATGTGCTCCATCCATACGAAGTAAACCAGTTGGTCCCAAGAGGGAGTGACACTTGGACAGATGGACCTTGAAAATACCTTGGTCAGCGAAAGAAGCCAGACTGAAATATTGTATGATTGGTTCCACTTATTTGAAATTTCCAGAAGAGGCAAATCTGTAGAACGCGGATGTATGACAGCCAGGGGTGAGGGGTCACGAGGTAGGAAGTGACTGCTTGGTGAGTATGCAGCTTCCATAGGGGGTGAAGAGAACATTCTGGAACTCAACCGTGGTGACGGTGGCACATACTGATATATAATGATTATACATATTTATGGGGCATTAATGCATTTAGTGCCATTAAATTATACACTTCCACAGAGCTGAAATGGTAACTTTTAGGCTGTGTGTTTCCCAATAAAAAATATTAGTAAGAACGATCTCCAGTCTCCTGAAGTGGTACTGTCCCTGGACAGGTCTGTTCGGTTCCATGGGTCCCTCTCAATCCAGGACGTGCCCCATGGGGACTCACTGCCCATCCCAGCTGGTTCCTGTCCTGCTTCCCCGATCCACCCTGGGCTCGAAGAATTCTCCCATCCACCTTGGCATTTCCCCTCTGCGTGGCCACTCAGGCTCCCAGTTGGGAGCGGCTAGTGCCTTCTGTGTAATTCATTTTCTAGACTCTGCACATGCCACCAACTGTCGTCTGCAGACGGGCCCCTTTTCTTAGCATCAGCCCCTCCATGGGCCGCTTTGTTCCCTGTTCATTGTTCCCCTCAGGTAGGACTTGGACTTTGGGATAAAGTCTCCTCGGTGTCACCTACAGTATTCACCTCCGTCTGCTCTGGACAGTGAGGGCAGTATACCCCAGGTGGAGGCCAAGAGGGTGCCCAGCATCCTGGCCTCCTCTCCTGCTCTGGCTTCTTGGCCCAGCACCCTTCCAGCTGCATGAACTGTCTAGATCAGTCTGCTTTCCTCCTCCCTACTGTTTCCTGTAACCTTTGACCTGGAAGTGAAAGCAAGAGAGGCGGGAGCACAGGGTCCTCTGTACTCCCCAAACCCCATAGGTCACCCACTCCCCTCCCTCTTCCTTGGCCCAATGAGCAAGGAGGATGGGTGGCAGGGGTCTGTCCAGGACCCCTCGGAGGGGACCTTCACCCTGACAGCTGTGACAAAGATAATGGCCCAGGCCTCGGATCACAGGAGGGGGGCGGGGCAGGGAGGGCAAAATGCAGTGTCCCTCTTGCAGCGGGGCTTTGTGCGGGCCAGTTTGGGTTCTCATCTGCCATGCCAGTGCTGGGTGCCCTCAGACAGTCTCTTCACTTCCCGAGCATCACTGTCCCCATCTGTGGAGTGGGGACAGAAGCATCTGCCTCGCAGGCCAGTGTGGAGAGTGGGTGAGGTCGGGCACGAGGCCTGGCTCCCAGCGACCCCTGAGCAGTGGTCAGCATCCCACGGGTGAGCTGCGGGCAACACCCAGTCGGATCGGACTCCGCAGCAGGGTGAGTCTGGAGTCGGGCCTGGACGGGATGACCCCAAATCGGCCCTGGGCCAGAGGCCAGGGCGCCCTGCTGAGGCCAGACAGAGCCTGGGTGGGGTGCAGGGGATCCTCTGTGGCCTCAGTTGGCCATGGCTTGGAGTTCAGCTTCATTTCGGGAGTGCAGGAGTCGGGGTGCGTGGAAGAGAGGCCGGGTCCACAGGGCCCTCATCCTCCTGCCCAGCCGGGCCCCACAGCTGGGTACCTAGGAGGACTGACTGCCTTTGTGGGCCCTTCAGCTGGGACCCAAAGGCTTCCTCACTGTCCCCTTTCCCTAGAAATACTTTGTTGGTTCCGCCCTCGCCACCCAAATTCCCAAGACCTTGCTCCCCCAAGGGGTAAAGCACCCTTAAGCACCCGAAGGCTTCTGCCCCAGAGGAGCTTCTAAGCCTGTTCCCTTGGCTCCAAAATGCTGCGGGCCCTACTCCCTAGACTAGCTGAGGACTAGATGATGCATGTTATAAAGGGTTTCATGGGTGACAAAGGTATCTTCAAACGGCTCCAACTAAGGAATTGTCATCTGCATTTCAAAGCCCTCTTCCTTCCCTAACCCGTACCTTCCTGAAGTCTGGAAGGGCCTATTTCTAGGACGGTGGCTGACTTCCCGGCCTTGTGCCCTGGAGAGGTGGCTGAGGACCTCGGAAAACGTTTGCGCTGTCCCTCGGGGTCGGGGCCTCACTGGAAAGCAGCGCATGAATCCTCCATCACTCTTCTGTGCCCAGGGGAGGGTCTCAGGAGAAATGGGCCAGGTGTGGCCCTGTTATGGAACTGTGGCTCTTGGCGTGATGCAGGGAAAATCCAGGAGGACAGGCTGGACTGGGCCTTGGCAGGACTCTGGTGACCCCGCCCACAGCTGAATCTCCCAGCCCCTCCCACTGGCTCACATCCCCTCCTCACAGAACCACCTCTCCCTTACTCAGCGAGGAAGAAGCCCAGCTCGGATGTCTGGGCCCAGACCACCCAGACCCTGCGCTGAAGCCCACAGCACCCTTATGTGGGCTGCAGCGCTCTGGGGAGGCACCCCAAGCCGCCCATCTTCCTTGGTCTCTTTGAGGTGAAGGCTACCCAGGGACACTCCGTCCAGCTTCTCTGCTGGCAGCCAGCCCCCTGGCCTCCCTGGCCCAGACCTCTGACCAGGTCCCTGGAATCTGCCCTGGGCAGCATTTCCCTCACCCCTTCCCGGGTCAGCACTATGCTGAGGGCTGGGTGTCTGGCAGCTACACCAACCAAGAGGCACGATGGGAGGGGGGTGGTGCCCGGGCTGAGATCCCTCCCACCCCTGTGAGGCTCCTCCCTCCTCGGGATGCGCTTCAGTCCCCGGATGTAGTTGGGGCTACCTCACCTCTCATTCATCCCGCACTGTGAGGCACTGTGGAGAATTGTCTCATCTGTGATTGACACTCGTGAGTCACTTCTGGTCCCTGTCTGCTAGGAGGGCCATTCCGTGACCTTACCCCACCCCAGTGGGTGCTCTGGAAGCCACCTGCCTATCCCATCCTGGGGTCGCTGGCTCCTCCTCATCGCTCTACTTCAGGGCACAGAGCTCAGAAACCGGAAGGGCAGGACACTTCCTAAGACCCCCAAGGACACCTTTACCTCCTCCAGATGCTGTGCCATTGGGGAGTTGGTGACAGTCATCTTGGCCTGTTCCCAGTGTCCTGATGCCCTACATCCCTGAATGCGCCCATTGGTGCACGTGTGTGTCACTCACCCAGCTTCCTGGCCTCACTGGCCCTCTCCTCCCTGTCCTCCTTTCTCTCCAGTGTGTGAGACCTGCTCTCAAGGTCAGCTTCTCTGAAGTCCTAGTTTAGGACAACATTCTCCCTGAGTCACTGTCTCTCTCTCCCTGACTCTCCTCTACCAAAAAGTCCGCTAACCAGCGTGGCCAGACCTTCCTCTGCCTTCTAAGTCCTCCCACTCCTCCCAGCCCCTGTGGGTTCATCCAAGATGGCATGTGAGCACTGTTCGATTGCTACAGCTGCAATGGCCCTGAAGGCTAAGAAAGGTGGCCTTCTTGCCCTCCTCCGGTGGCAAACAGGCTTTCACAAATTCTGGCCGAAAAGATAAATATTATTTACATCATCTTCCCCCTTACAGCTGACCCCTCCCTCATCTGCGAGCTCCTACCCCTGAAGCAGGTCTACCAGCCCAACCCTCTGGACGCAGCGGGCCTGCTGGGGGCTGGCCAGTCTACATCCAATGTGCCAGCTGGCTGTGCCAGGAGCCACTCGTCCTGTCCAGGGCACTTGGGCAGAGGGGCCTTTCCCTTTACTCAACCTGAGAGGCTGCCCCAGGGGCTTCAGGCCCCAAGCGATCTTTGTCCTCCTCAAGGGAGGGTGGCCGTGGCTGTGGCACACTCTTGTGCCCTGCAGTGCTCAAATGGGGAGACATCCAGAGGCAGGAGGTGGCAGGACTTGGCAGAACTGCTGCAGGGTGAGTGAGGGGAAGCTGGGGGCCTACAGGATAGTAAACATCCGTGGGTACAAGGCAGCAAGGCAGGGCATTTGTCGTGGCAGTGCCACAGCGCCAGTGATGTTTTGGTGACTCGGGAGTGGCCCGATATCTGATGATGTCACCCAATTTCTAACTATTTCTCCAGGGCTCCTTCCTGGACCACAGGGCCTTGGTTCTCAGTGGCTTCCAAGGACAGTGCTAAGACCTGGCACATCATGGCGACCGGATGCTGTCACAAGAGTTTCCCTTGATGTCCTGAGCCAGTGAGTCGCCCCTACGGTATCAGGGAGACCAGGACTCTGTGCTCTGTGAGAAGACAGTCTAAGGGCCCTGGGTGCTGCTGCGGGTTGACTTTCCACTTCCGTCCCTTCCCCTTTCCATTCTCCAGGGAGGACTGGGTGGGGGTGGGGCTACTGTGCAGTCAGAGCGGAGAAGTCCTGCTGGTTTGGGAGTTGGCCCCCAGACTTTCAGGGCCGCTGCTCCTGGGCGAGGCGCTGGTGGTCTCCACATAGGGGTGGTCAGTGAGCCTGGACCTCATCTTCCCAACACCGATCGTAGGGCTGCTTGGCACGGCCTGTGGCTCAGAGTGCTGTGGACTGCTTGATGCTGTGGAAACTGACCCGGGTTGGGGAGGTGGGGATGGACATGGCACGGGCCACCCGGGCACGGATGGAATGTCTGTCTTGCCATCGATGCCACCTCTTCCGGATAGCAGAGCGGACCTGTGGACACAGGGGAAAGGCTTAGAACTCGCTTCCCGTCACACAGGCTGCTACCAGCAGAGGAGCAGCACAGCTGACGTTGCTGTTTTGCGTATCTGTTGGATTTGAGGTGTGTGCAGGTTCCCTACCCTTAGCCCATAGGAAGCTCTGCCCAGGCCTGCCCAGGGCTCAGCCTCCCCAGTTTTCAGATTCTTTTGCAAGACTGAAGCTCAGGGGTCAGGGAGTTAGCTCAGTGGTTCCGGCACCTGTCTTGCAAGCCCAAGGGCCTGGGTTCGCTTTCCCGGTAACCACATACAATACTGGGCATGGAGACTCATGCCCAGCAGCAACCAGTACCACATACCACAGTGCCGGGCGTGGTGGCTCACGCCTGTAATCCCAGCACTCGGGAGGCAGAGGCAGGAGGATTGCTGAGATGTGAGTTTGAGGCTGAGCTCAGGGCCAGCCTGAACCACAAAGTGAGACTCTGTCTCAAAAAAAAAAAAAAAAAAAAGACTGAAGCCCAGATTTCCAGCCTCCTATGCCCACTGCCTCTGGGGCAAAGGAAATGGCTGCCATCCGAGGAACAGGGTGGGCAGGGACAGGCGGTTCCCAGCAGCATCCCATGCCACCCCAGGAGCAGGGAGCAAAACCTGCCCTTGGCACAGCAGGGGGACAGGCCCAGTGGCATCTGAATCCCAAGCAGAGCCCGACCCCGGTCCTCACCTCACTGTTGAGGAAACAGTAGAACACAGACACGAAGAAGCCCTGGAGAACAGAGGGGCAGTCAGAGGCCTGTCCAGGTGTGGTCCCCCCGACCCTGGGCTGCTGCCCCCGCCTCTAGGTGTCTGCTAAGAAGCCCCACCCAGGCAGGTGCACATCTGGCCTAACAGAGCTGCGGGCGGCCAGGCCCAAGGCAGGGAGGCCATACCTGGAAGGATTCCAGGAAGGAGTTGAAGTAGATGAAGACGACACGGGAGACCTCGTCCTCCCCGGGGTTGACAAAGAACAGCATGTAGGTGATGCCCAGGAGAGGCAGCAGCACCAGAGTGGCCTTCACAGCCTTCCTGGGGGTGGGCATGGGAGGCCCCAGTCAGAGCCCAGCCGGAAGGGGTGGGGCTTCTGGGTGGACCTTGGGGAGGGGTGTTCTGAGGTAGGGGAGCTATGGACTCGGAGGCCCTGCCCGGCCTGGAGGAAACCTTGGCTCAGAGCCCGGGACTCTGCAGACCCCCGGGTGGAGGAGGTAGGAGCCAGGTACCTGTACTGAATGGTCTCAGATGTGGTGGATGCCCGGAGTTTGGTCATGAGGATGCGGACGATGTTGAAAAGGAAGATAAAGTTGATCTGCAATTTGAGCACACCAGTGGGGACGGGAGTGTGGATGTGCTCATGTGGGTGGGGACGGGAGAAGCCCTCAGCCTTCTCACTTCTAGTCGTGACGCTCCTCCCATCTCCCTCTGCCTCACTGTGCCCGGGTCTCTTTCTGGAGTGCTCCCCACCTCTGGGCGGAAGGTCCTCTCTGCCAACCGCAGCCACCGAGGGCCCCTCCCTGCTGTGCCCCGTCTCCTGCCCCCACCCAGGGTCTCACCAGCAGGACCAAGATCATGGGGCCCTGGTAGATGTAGTCGGTATACACTCCAGGCCTTTTGCCGAACCAGCACCTAGAGTGAGAAAGCGAGAGGGTCGCCCTGGTCCGCTTCTGAGGTGTGGGGAGGGCAGTGCTCGGCCAGGGCGGCCCGCTGGTGGCTGTGCCCTGGGCGCCCGTTCCCGTCCTGACAGAAGTTCAAGCCAGCTGACCCCACTCAGGGTCTCAGTTATCCCACCTGCAACACGGACCGCGTCCTCCTTTGAGACAGGAAGTCGGAAGCAAGCTGTGGCAGGGCCTGGGGCTGGGAAGAAGGCCCAGCACAGCACTTACTCCTCAGTGCCCCCTAGGGCCCCAGGGGGTGTGGGGAGTCCACGGGGGTGCTCCTGGAGCGGGCGCCTGGCAGTCAGCACCCTCGGAATCCACGCTGGCGCAGCCTAAGTCACCTTACGGCACAGAACTTCACAGCTTCTACCCACTGGCAGAGGCAGAGCTGTTCTGGATGGTGCTGAGCTGCCCTCCAACACGTCCCAAGAGGTGGACAGAACTTGAAGAATAGCTAGATTTCATTACGCTTCCATAAACCAGGCAGTGAGATTTTTATGAGAAATCTCTTGATTTTTAAAGATTCACCACTGAAGTTTTTTCTAAAAAAAATATGATACAGGCCAAACATTGTCTTTAGGGCAGATTCAGCCTTCTACTCTTTGGTTCACACCTAATTTTTTTCCCACAGCCATTTCCTCTTGGCTGCAGTGTCTGCATTGTACCACCAGGTGGAGCTTCAGAGCCACTCGGACCCACTTTCTTCTCCAACTCAGGCTTGCTCTTGCTCTCTCTCCCCCTCTCTCTCCCTTTCTCTTGGCCTCTGCTCTAGGATTGAGGTTCCAGCCTCGTCCCTCAGTTGTGCAACCAGCAGGACCTGGCTCAGGAGGAGCCATTTTAGAAAACACCGAAGAGAATTTTCCTGAGAGCCGGGTGAGGCTGTCCTGTCCTCCGTGGTGTGGTGCCTAGACCCGTCAGCTGATCCCAAGATCACTTCTCTGGGAAAGATCTTAGCTCTCCCCAGCTGGCTACGTTGGCCATTTCTGTCTGTCTCTGAGGTTCTCAATCTTAGCTGCACACCAGGCAGTTTAGAAAAACTGGTACTCAGGCCACAGTCAGACCTGTGGCATCCGGCTGTTTGCGAATCATAGGCCCTTTCTAGAGCCGAGAAACCCTATAGCCAAAGGTTAGTGTGCGGGTGACTGGGAACAAGTGTCTCCTTCACAAGGAACCAGGCTTCAAGCTGCGAGGAGCCTGAGACTGTATGGACCCGTTTCTATTAGATCGATGGAGGCTCTCTGGTGGACAACCTTTATGTCGATGAAAACACTCACGTAGCACTGTCCATGTGGCAGGAATTATTGTGTGTGCTTCGTATGTATTAACGTGTGTCATCCTCACCACCAGCCTCTAGAGTAGGTGCTACTAGGACGTCCATTCTGCAGATGAGGAAACTGAGGCACAGTGCAGTAATCAGCCCAGGGTCATGGAGCTCTAACAGTGTAGCCATCACGAGAGGACCATGTGGAGCAGGCCACTGACTCTGAGTTTCTTGTCTTTAAAGGTCATGGGAGATAAAGGAGCTCAGACCCCGATCATCCAGCTCGCCCTTCCACTGTGGGGCCTGAGGACTGGGTCCAGACCCTACTCTATACCCTGTCCTGACGAAAAAATGGTGGCCCAGGGTGCCCTGAGCACCAGGAAGAGCTGGCTGGGGTGGGCAGGGCGGGAGGGGGAGGTCACTTACTTCTCATTGTCATAATACAGCTTCCCAATGGCCCAGGCCACGATGATGGGGAAAGGCACACCTGTGGGGGAGAGGGGCCGTCATGGAGGCGGGGGCAGGCTGCAGGCGGCCTCCCCTGAGGGGCTCCTGGCTGAGGTTAGACTGGAGCTCACAGACCTTCGGGATCCCCGCACCCGGCACCATCCCGGGGCCTCGGCCTCCCAGCCCCCGGCTGGCCACCTGCCCGGAGGCAGGCAGGAAGCCGCTGGCTCACCCCAGCCGATGCAGATGAACATCCACTTGCGTAGCCGGTCGGTGGAGTAGGTGAGCACTATGGCTGTGTGCAGGTAGCAGCCCTCGCCAAACATCCAGAAGAAGTTGGTCACGTGGAAGTAGTTATAGGCGGCCGTCACCAACCTGCACCAGCCCTGCCCCCACCCCAAGAGGGTGAGAAGCGGGGCGTGGGAGCTGTGCAGCGCCCTGCCCCGGGCCTGGGGTCTCTCTGGGACCCCATGCCTGTTCTGTGAGCTCTCTTCAGAGCAGCTGTACTGCGCCTCCAGTCGCTGGCCTCAGGCCCCCTCCCCCGCTCCCCCCCGCAGCAGAACGAACCACGTTGCTCTGGTGGACCTCGGGGCTCATGGTGCGCTGGACCACAAACCAGGTGGCATTGCGCAGGATGAAGGCGGAGATGAGGTTCCAGTGGATGATGTTTCTCAGGCACCGGATGCTCCTGAGGCAAAGGGAAGGCATCAGATGCCCCAAACAAGTACAGATCAGCCTGATGTAGATGGCACAGGGAGCCAGGGGTTCCAAAAGAACCCAGATCCCATCTCGGCCACCTTCCCCACCGGGGTGAGCATTGTGCCCTTCCCAGCAGCCCATCCCACAGACTTCGCTGCCTCTCCTCCATGCTGCTAGAGGGCACGGGGGCGACAGGAGGCGGTTCCAGGGGCTTCTCACCTGAGCCGCAGAAAGAGGACGAAGGCCACCAGGAGGGCCACCAGCGAGATGCAGTGGCCCAAGTAGTTGATGATGACAGCGATACGGTAGTGCACTTTGCTCTTTTTCTGCGCCAGGAGAGAGGGGCAGAGGTGAGGCCCTGCAGTCCCCTCCACGCTGTTGGACACATGCATGTGGACAGTGCCCAGGGCAGCGGGGACGGACTCAGCAACAAAGATGTCCCCACCCCTGTGAGCCTCGGAGCAGCACTGTCAGCCCCAGGCTCGGTACACTGCTCCGTGTGCTGGACATAGGGGTGGGTGCCATCCACCGCATCCCACAGCGCCCCTTGCGTCCGGCGCCGATGTGTGTGCCCACCCAAGCATGGGTGCACACGCTCCCCTCCAGTCCCAACAGAAGCTCCTACTTTCCCGGACACCAGAGTCCTCAGCAGCCACATAGAAAAATCCATTACTCACTTTGCACCCGGGGACCTGTCTGCAGTGACTTAACTTCAATTTCCTATTTTCATGTCTTAAATATATTAATGAAAGTTACTGCTCCTCTTTCCAGTGATGAGCTCCAAGAATGAGGAAATCTTCGCACTTACAGAGGGTTTTCATGCACGTGATGGTCTCAGACCTGCACCATGACCCCAAAGGAAGAGCCAGAGGCATCTGTAACTTAATTTTTCAGAAGGAGGCCCTGCTGGCCAGGGTTGGTGTTCACCTGTAATCCTAGCACTAAGGAGGCTGAGGCAGGAGGATCACAAGCTCAAGGCAAGACTTGGCTACAAAATGAGTGTAAGATCAGCTCAACTACATGGCAAGGCCCTGCCCCACCTACCCACTCCCAGAAAAGAAAAAGTAGTTTTCTAGTTTTCAGAAGTGTGCTGACCGGCTTAAAATTGTCCAACTTCAACTTCAGAACCACATTACCTGCACGTGCAGGTTGTCAGGATGCTACGAACGGTTCCCCTCCCCTGAGGGGGATCAGCCGTCCCCAGAGAGGCTCTCTGAAGGTCCCATCCCCCACTCAGCAAAGTCCCCATTACTCTTTTCTGTACCCCAGGAAGGCACAGTCTGGAAACCCACTCGCAGAGCATCATTAGGATGCACCATTATGTGCTGAAGGAAGGAAATAGAGAAACTGGAAAGTGGCCGGCCTGGGACAGGGGTTGCCCATGAGGGTCCCCTCCTCCTCCTCCTGCAGGTTCTGGGCTGGGACTGGTGGCTGACGAGGCACAGAGCCCGGCAGCTCTCACGTGTGCTAAGCCATACCGCCACTGCAGACCGCGCAGCGCTCGGGCCCCACAGAGCTCTCGCTGGAAAGCCCAGATGCACCGAGGTCAGCGCTGTCCTAAGGGCCCCAGGCCAGCTCCGTTTTTTCTGGATGAGGAAACTGAGGCTCCCAGACACCCCAAAAGGAGGGGTGTACCCCAGGGGGGAGTAGCCAGCAGGCATCCCAGCAGGGCAAGGATCCTCTGTGCTCCCTTCCGAAGGGATGAGCTCTGGTGCCGAAGAGCCAGCTCTGGACACTGTCTTCTGGGAACTGGTTTTGAGCTTTTAGGAACATGGCAGGAACCCACATTAGTGACTTAGGCCTCAGAAGGACAGGATCCAGGGAGGAGACGGGCAGGAGGGATGGGAGAGGGAACGGAGTAGTGTTTCTGGGCCCCTGTGGCAGATGCTGCGGTCGGAGGCTCCGGGAGACAGGCACATCCAAGCCTATTTGGAGCTGGCACTTAATGTCCCCTTCCTTATTAAATTTCCTATAAATCAATGATGAGAAGACCCTGGGTACTAACAACATCTGCAGAGCCAAGATTGGCGTGAACTCCAGCTTTATTTATAGGCCAAGGCAGGACCCGTGGGCCGGGGTGCAGGGAGCCCCTTTCTGTCTGGGGCCAGGCGTGCCTGAGTCATTTGGTTTACGAGGGTCATTAATTAAGCACCTACTGTATCAGGCCAGTGTCAGGTGCCTCACCGATGCCACCTTGGTCCTTGTGTCTGTTTTCCCACTAGACAAGCTCCCTAATTAGCCCAAGGTAGCCAGCACTGGGAATCTGGGACTGCTGGCATTGAAGTCCTTCTTCTCCCTGCACCCACAGTGTACTTGGGGGGCAGAGAGCATCAGATAGCAGAAGTGCTCTCCTGAGAGTGCTCCTCTGTGCTCCAGGGCCTGTGGGGCCTGTACAGGGAGGGTGGGGGTGGGGGCTTTCCTCCAAGGATCTGAAAGGGGAGAAGACAGGACAGAGACAGAGGCGCTGTGTGACTCTGGAGCTGAGGGGCCGGCGTGTGTTCAAGCTCCATCTCACACTTGCCGCAGTGCCCTGCTGTAGTTAAAAAAAGAAAGTCAGAAAAGACAGCCAGAGAGACCCCTTTGAGCCCAGGGACCCCCTGAGAGACACACTGCTGTGACAGGGCCAGACCCCCGTGCGGAAGTGCTGTGAGGCGAGGCCTCGCCCTCAGGAGTACTGATGGTGTTTCTCTGGAGCGGGCTTGTAGTCTCAGCAATGGGCTCCTTAGAAAAGCAAAGCCCCCACCTGCTTTCTCTCGCCCTTTCTTTGCCCTTCCTTCGTGGAATGATGCAGCAAAAAGGCTGTGACATCTTACACTTCCCAGCTCCCCGAAGCCGGAGTCTGTAAACTGTTCTTTATGACTTCCCCAGTCTCAGTCTTCTGTTACAGCAGCACAAAGCACGCTCGCTGGTCACCAGCATCCTGAGAAGGGACTGGCTCCAGCAGTCCCCACAGAACAGCAAGTGACACTGAGAAACATCTACAAGCAGCAAAGGTCAGTGCTGTCCAGAGACACAGCAGAACCTTGATGGACACAGACCTTGGGAGGGGCCAGTAACACACCGACACAGAGCAGCAGCTGCCTGAGGCAGTCAGTGGCACCCAGAGAGGACAGCCAGTGACCTCCACAGAGGCCCGGCGGCCCCAGAGACAGTTGGTGACGGCCAGAGAGGCAGCCGACAAGAACTGCAGAAGCAGCTGGGGGCCTGAAGGACACATGGGCAGGGCCGTCCCCAGGGAGGAGCTCGGCCAGCCCGTGGCCCTGTCCGGTTTGCAGAGCCGAGACCGGCAGATTCCTCGAGGGAGGCCGCACAGGGGAGTGGACTGTGACCAGATTCCACAGAAGGCCTCGTCGGGAGCAGCAGTGCTGTGAGACCTGTCCCACAGCGCCGCCAGGACGCAGCCGTGAGATCCCACCGCTTCCAAACGACACAGCCTCATCCCACCTCCCATCGCTGTTCACCCGCGCATCACTTTTTCTCTCCTCCTAGGCTTCCTCAGCTGCTCCCCTCTTCTCTACCAGCAGACACCCTAGCTTCTTGCTCCCCAAAGCAACATTTGCATCCAGGAACTTGCAGAAGTCTCAGCCCCACTCAAGTCACGGAACTGGACTCTCCACTTGAGCAAGAAGCCCGGAGGCTCCTCAGTACTGTGATGCTGCTTCAGGAGCCCCGGTCCAACCAGCGCACCATCCAGGACATCATCTGGGGCCTGGTCACCGGTCTGCAGACCCAGACCCCACAACCCCTTTTGTGTCCCCAGACAGTCCTGCTCCACAGAGTGTGGGGGAGGGGATGGTATGTGTGAAGCATGGGAGGGGCAGGTAGGCACAGACGGCTGCTCAGTGTGGACAGCGTGTCTGAGGGGCTGCCGTGGGAAGTGTGGCCTAGTACAGCGCAGTGCTGGGCCGAGCAAGACTCGAGCCCCCTGGTGGTCCTGGCTGTGGACAGGTCTCCTTAGACGCCTACGGACACCCTCACTGGTCCTATTTCCCAAGCAGACCTCCCTGAGCCCATTATCTGCTAAGACCTCAGGGCGCTTGTGCTTAATTAGGGCTTGGAATAAGGGGTGGGCCCAGTGAGGCTGGGGGCTTGCAAAAGGGAAGGCTTTCACTAATTTAAATTTTCATTAATTAAATCAATTTATTTGCAGACTGGCTAAGCAACCAAACCAGCAAGGGCTGCCTGGGAAGGGACCACAAAGCAGCTGAGGTGGACCTGGGGGTGGGCGGCCGTGCTGTGGAGGGGTGTGTGGGTGGCAGCCCCAGCAAGGTGTCACCAAAAGAGGGGCGCTTGTGTTACAGCCCTTTGCCCCAGGGTACACACCGGCCACCTCCTCTGACCTGCAGGGCAGATGAGCAACCAGGAGACCGAGGATGGCGCATCTTCATAGGCCGAGGTGGCTGCCACACAGTAGCCCACATACCCTCGGCCTTGGGGACTGACTGAGGTGACCCTCCCTGCTCAAGGCCACATAGCTCAGAAATGCTGGCAGCCGATGGCAAAGCCCAACGGTCTGCCCCAAAGCCCATGCTGTCCCATTACATACCAAAGAGGGGGGACTCATAGGAAGCAGCCTCCCCACTCCTTGTCCAACTCCAGAGGATCCTGCCCGGGGGGAGCTGTTGGATGGGGCCCCAGAAGGCCTGGGGCAGCCTGAATGCTGCCCTTGAGTCTTTGAGGGTGCTGGGGGGAAATGGTGGGTGCTGAGTGCCTCCCCCCCCGCACCCCCCCGGCTGCCTGGGAAGGGACCGGACTTCCCGGAAGAGCAGGGAAGATGGAGGACCTGAAAGCCTGGCCCTGACAGTCAGAAGGCTGGGCTTGGAGAGAAGGCTGGGCCCAGTGCGGTCAGTCCAAGAAAGGCCCTGACACCTGCAGCCCTGGGAGAGGAGTCTGTCAGACTGATGGCAGGGTAGGTGGGGACACACTGTCACCTCACACTCCCAGATCCAGCAGGGCCACCAGAGAGGCCGTGGATGCAGCGGGGACCTGAAGACTTCCCGAGACACAATCCACTCCCACCGGCACCTGCTTTTCTGTGTGTGCCTCCCCCACACCGCCTCCTGTGGGCGGGCAGACTCCTCTCAGGAGTCACCACTGCACTGACAACTCCTGAGCACAAGCTCCTTCCTGCCCTCCCACCTCCTGTATCACGTGTCAGAGAAGCAGCACTGCCTCCCAGTGTTTGTGCCACCCCTGACAGGACTCCATCTTTCTGCCCCAACTACTTCTTATTCTGGACCTCATTTCCCTGTCCCAGTAATGGAGTTACCCCTCCACCAATCCCAGGACCACCCACACTGACTCAAATGGGGGTGTGACAATCTGGGTGCTGGGCCAACCCGCCGGCCTCAGAGGGTCATATGGACTGGCTCATGGGGGCTGAGACTCCCTTGTCCTCGTGTGGTGGAGATTTACTGCCCTGCCAGGGCAGCACTGTGGAGGAGTTCAACATGCTTTAAAGCTAAGCATTGACCTGTTCTTTGCAGCCTCTGGAAGGAGTCTGTGGAGTCCCCACAGCTCAGGGACCTGAGGCCAAAGCATGCAGGGCCCGGGCAGGGCCGGCTGCCCTCTCTCCGTTGCCCTGGCTCCTCAGACCAAGGCCAGAATGTCCACTCTCACCACTCATTTTCAATATAGCTCTTGAGATTTTAGCTACAGCAATTAGGCTGAAGGAAAAACACAAAAGGGATATAAATAGGAAAGGAAGAAGTAAGATTATTGTTGTATGCAGATGATATGATCCTATACTTAGAAGACCCTAAAGACTGTTAGAACCAATAAAAGAATTCAGCCTGGTAGCAGGATGTGAAGTGGACGAGTACACCGAATACCTATGTGGGCCAAAGAGACTCTGAGCTCCAAAGCCTCAGGCTCAGGCCATGGCTCACTTGGACCACATGATCTCACTCACCTTTCCCACGCCTCGGCCTCCCCATCTGTGGGGAGAATGATTTGCACCAGATGAGAAAGCCTCACTTTCACCCATGAGGGAGATCCTGGCAGCACTCTAAAAAACATAGTTGCTAGGTCTTCCTTGGACACGCGGATCTGCTTGGTGTCAGGTGTAGTTCTGGGGCCTCTGTGTGGACAGAGCTCTGGTGATTTTATTACTGGGCAGGTTGAGAGTGCTGGGGCGGGATACAGGGTCTGCACGGTTCTCCCTAACTCATTTCTGTTAGGTGATGAGATGCTCAGGACCGTTCAGACCAGACCCTCTTTCTCACCCAGAATCCCTGGGCCCTGGCAGCCCAGGGCGATTTTGTTTAGGCCCCTTTTCATTCTTCCAACCCCATGCCTCACCCCCAGCACTCACGGAAAAGTGGGGTGCGGGTTTAGGGATGGGAGAGGGAGCCTGAGGGTAGTGGCAATGCCAGCTGGTAGACAAATCTGTGTATCTGCCAACTGTCTCCCTTAAAAGATAGCTCATGGCGGTGCTGCTTGGAAAAGCCAAACCCTGAGAACGAACACTGGTTAAGCGAGCGATGATACCTCTGGACAGACAGGGATATTATGCAAATGGAAAAGGACAAAGGTAATCTTGGTGTAATGATGTGGCACAATCTCCCGGACAGATGGCCAAGTGAGAAAGGAAAGTGTCAAGCAGTCTGCATAACGCAATGACTGGGAAAGCTGAAAAGGATACACAGTGACTTGTGCTTGCAGAGAAAGTGACAAGAGCCACCTCAGGGAGGGACTCCAGTGGCTGCGGACAAGGGCGGGAGGGAGACTTTTCACTTATTCCCATTTGTACCTTTTGAATGTTGCATTATGTGTAAGCAGTATCTACTCAAAAACTTTTGAATTTTTCAGAAGCTCTCCGAGGTTTTCTCAAACGGCACTACTATCCCCACTTCCATCTTGTTCCTGCCACAACCGCAGGCTGTCCTTGGTGTCCCTGGCAGGTGTGAGAGGTGACACAGGCAAGGAGCCAGCAACTGTGCGGGCCTCGATGGTCCATCCCGCCCCTCACCTAGCGCAGGCAGCTGGGCTGGCCCTACACAGCTCACTTGAAGCTCCCCAGCGGCTTCCTGAGGGCAAGGCCTCCACATCAGGCGTGCTTCCCTACCCTGGCTGGCCACTCTACAGGCATCCAGCTGGTGCCAGGCCCTGGCCCACTCTCGTGTGGTGACCCACTAGACCTGACTCACCTCCTCACTGAGGATCTCCTGGCACTCCGAGTAATTCACACGGGCAGCCCAGCTGCCGTTGGCCAGGCACTCCCGGTAGCCATTGTCTGGAAGAAGGAAGCCAAGTGAGATTAGCATCCCAGGACGCCTGCCACCCATCCATCTATCTGTCCACCCATCCACCCAGCCCTCCACTCACCCACCCACCCACCCATCCATCCATCCAGCCCAACATGAGCCTTCCAGGTGAGGCCCTAGAAGGAAGCTAGAAGAGGGGCTACTCACCATCCTGTTTCCTGCCTCTCTCACTACTGGCCCTTTTACAGGGCTACAGCAGCTGCCCTAGTCCTTGCCACGGGTAGTACAGCTCTGCCCGCCCATGTTGGCATCATGCTATTGGTCTGGGTGTGGTCAGCCTGGCCCAGCCACCTGGGCTGCCTCCCCGAGTGCCTTCTGTCATGGCACATTTCATGGGGGTGGGTGTTCTTCTGAGATGCTCCTGTTGTAAGTCCTGCACGACAGCTACAACGAAGGAGACCTCCAGGGTGAGCGCTCCCGTGACTGGTGCGAGGACCTAGTCCTGGAGATGGCATGTAGCAACAGCTCACATGGCTGACTGAAATGACAAGGTTTCTTGTAGGACTCCCCGTGGTGGCCGGGTCTGTGGCCAGTCCTCAGGAGGCAGTATTCCCCGGAGTGGGGGCTCACAGGGCGGGTCCAAGGAAGGTCCCCATGTGGCATTTCCTCACTGCAAGCCCTCTGTTGGAAAGTCTTATGGTGGGACCACCCTTGGGGGAGCTCTGGGACATACGATGTCAGAGTGTGCGAGGGGATGTCACACAGGCCAGGACTCATCCGATACAAGAGGGGCCTGCTATAACTGCTCCCAGCCCGGCCCACAGCACTTGGGGAAGCAGGCAGGACACTGGCCTAAAAAGGGGGGGTCTATGTGGCCATCAGCCTGGACAGCAGCTGGAACCTGTCACTTTCTGAGGAGATGGGCTCATGCTCAGTGGGCCTCACTGTCTGGACCTGGGGCTCTGGGGCTGGCAGGGCTGTCAGAATGGTCTCTGTCACCTTGCCTTCCTGCCGACCCCCCTCAGACTCCAGGGTCCTGGGATCTAGTAAGGAAGAGACCTCAGCTCCAGACGAGCAGGTGCTGGTGAGGCCTGAGGGGAGCCGGTGCTGCCTGCAGAGCTGAAAGCCTGCGGCCTCCGCTCTCACCCAAGAAGCTGCTGAGGGGCGGCATAGCCCGGCTCCGAGAAGTAAAGTCCTGCAAGGTCTCCTGGTGTGCTGCCCAACCGCTGGAAGAAGCTGAGCTCTAGGTTGATTTGCTAGGAGGCTGCAGAGGGCTCTGCTAATGGGTAAGTGAGAACTAGGTCTGCTCTACCCAAAGAAGCGTGCCTTGGGCCACTAGAAATATCACCCAAGAGATGGGCTCGGGGCAGGCATCTGGTGGAAAAGGTCAAGGGTTTAGGGAGGTTGGTGTGCAGTGCCTCCCTTAAGAGAGGCAGCACGGAGCAGGACCCCTAACCCATACAACCTGGGTTCGAATCCTACTCTAGCTGTGTGACCATAACCTCTTAACCTCTCAACTTCCTTATCTGTAAGACAGAGGATCTTAATGCAGGCACCTGCCTTATGGAATCAGTATTTTTAGTTAAGATGTGTACAGTGCTTAGAATGGTACCTAGCCTATGGTATCAGACACTATATTTATTATTGTCTTGGAGTTGTGTTTATATAACCTTACATAACACGCAGAACACATCACTTTGTCCCTACCAAAAGGGGTGCAGGTGGAGATTATGGAAGTACCCTCTTTGCTCAACAGTCCCCACAGATAGGGTGGGGCACCTCAAGCCCTTCCCCAAGCCCAGCCATTCCAGGGAGAAGGCTTTAAACGGAGGGAAGAGGTCCTGAGGGAAGCCAGGCCCAACACTGGGACACGTTGCCAAGGAGGATTCGACCTCCTTGTCTTTAATTGCTGAGCTGAGCAGTCCTCCCAAAGAACCACGGGAAAATGGATATTTTTGGAAATGTTTCCCTTCCTTTTGAAGATCTGGTGCAGCAGAAGAGAGGACATTAAGGAGAAGCCTAGAAGTCCTGGCAACACCTCGTCAGTAAATGAATTAATTAGTGCCTAATGACTAGGTACGCCTCTGGATCCCACCCCCACCCATGGCCCCTGCAGGGTATTCCCGGTCACATGGCCCAGGGCCACCTGCCTTGGGGTCCTACAGCCCACCTGAAATGCTGGCCTCAGGTCCAGGGACCAGCACTCCAGCTTTTCTCCTGGGATCCCAGAGGAAGAGTAAGTGAGCCTAGAAGACACCGCCTGTCCTGCAAGGGGGAAGCCGAGGCCCAGGACACGTGGGTGTCCTGGCTCCCACTGGACACCAGCTAGGCGAGTTCAGAGCACATGTCCAGGCACTAAGACCTGACAGTGACTATTTGAGGTGTGGAGCAGGGATCCTCAGTCTCCAGGTTCTGATGTGTCTACGTTCTGTGACCCGAGCAGGCTATTCAATTCTCAGTGCTTCAGTTTCCTCAGAGGCTGCCTGACTAGACTCCAGACTCCCCACATTTCTCTCAGCCCTTTTCCTCTTCCTTCCTGGCCCCTCCCACCACGGGGGCTGACTTGAAACTGAGTCTCCCTGGGGAGATGGGACTGCAGTCACCCTTGTGGGCCCCCTCACCTTGCCTGGACTGCAGCCCCAACATGACCTCCTTAATCTGTCTGGAGAAGGGAGGAGGGCTGGGAGGACTAGGAAGTTTTGATCATGCAGTGAGTGAGTCTTGGAACACGGGGAGTCCCATGGGCGGACCATTTGGTGTCTGTGATCACGGTGGGCACCTCCTGGGGCTCTGGGCTCAGGCCCACTGCAATCCGGAGTCTACGAAGGGATCCCAGCTCCACCCTCCCTTGGTGGGTTAGGGCTCCTGGCCCAAAGCTATTAATTACTTTCTTGATAAGCAGGGACCTGAGTCACTGACAGGAGAAAGCAAATTAATTTTGAGGCAGCAGGTGCTGTAGCACTAAGCTGCAAAGCCTGACACGAGGCTCGGGGCTTCGGGATCCAGGTGTTTACGTGGGATCGAATGTCTGCGCAGAGCTGGGCCAGTCCTGCCCCTCCCTGGCCTCGTCCAACCTGTGGGCCTGGATTCAAGTCAGTCCCTGCCATGGACTGGAACTCTGGGTACCCACCCTGGCTGGAGAGCCCTGGGCGGGACTCAGCACTTCTCACTGGGGCTGTTCAGAGGATTCCTGCCCAACCCAGGGGTCATACAGATTCACAGACTCTTCCCCATTTCACTTTTTCCTGGCTGGTGCCTTGGGCAAGTTCCTCAACTTCTTTGAGCCTTAGAGGTTCAGTTAAACGCAGGTGATAGGTTCCCCCATGGCTCTGTGGGAATCACAGGAACTAGCTGCATGCTCAGCAGACACAGAGCTGGTCTCTGGCAAACAGCAGCCAAACCAGGGACAGGTACTGGCATGGCTGTCCTTACCCTTGCCCACCTGTTTCATCCCCTGCCTGTGAGCCCTCTCAACCCACCCACTTCCCAGCAGATGGTCCACCCGTGCCATCTCCTCTTACTTGTGGTGTTGTAGCGGACACCGTAGAAAAAGGCAGGGCAGGGCCGAACCACTAGCTGCCCTGCAGGGCTCCGGGGCCAGCAGGTGCCGATGAGGTCCACTGAGGCATTGCACTGCAGTCCTGGGGCAGAGATGGCTGGTGAGGCACAGCGAGGACCCCCGAGCCCGAGGCAGGCAGAGAACACTTCAGAGTCCTTCCTGACTCCGGCTGGATCAACTCACACACCAACAAGGAAGGACAAAAGCAATGGTCCTGCGACAAACCAAGTTCATTCTATGCAAGGGAGACTCCAGGGGAAGGAATCTCAATGTGACCTGGGCCGTGGGGAACCCGTGTGGGAGAGGAACAGAGGTGGCTGAAGGAGGGAAAGGCTGGGTGCGCTTCCGGTCCCCTGCTCTGGATCCTGAAGACTCTTTGTTTGGCAAAAGACTGGAGCTCCAAAACTTCACAGGAACAGCCTGGGAAAAGCTGCAGTAGCTTGGACACAGATCCCACCCATGGCTCTGCAGCACCTTCGCTGGCCCCACAGGGAAGAGGCTGAGGCTCTGCACCATGCTCTGAGCAAACGCTGTACTGCTGCCTGTGCTGGGATGCGGGAGAGGGTTGGGGTAGATGGGGCCGTGGGGAGGAGAGACACAGGCTGGAGGAGGAGAAGGAAGGCTACCGGGCAGCGGGGGCTCCTACTGCTGATCTGTCCAGGAGCCTCTTGCGCTCTCCAGGCTTTGGTGTCTTCATCTATAATGAAGTAAACGACTAGGCCTAAATGGGATTTCTTTTTTCACTGTCGGGCTGGGGATCAAACTCAAAGCCTTGTTAGGCCAGCGCTCTACCACTGAGCGACACTTTCAGCCCATGATCAGAAATTCTCAGTCCACTGGAAGCTTCACAATGACCTGGGACCGAGGGAAAAGGGGGTGAAAGCATGCCTTTCCAGTGGGGAGAGGGTCCCGTGGTTTCTGTTAGATTCTAGAGGGGACGTGTGATTCTAAAGAGATGCAAACAGCTGAACTAAAAAGAAGATGCCAACGGCCCCTTCAAATATTAATAGTTCCTGTTACATAAAGAGCCCTTTGGAGGGAGAGGAAGAGGAAAGGGGAAGAAAGAGGAGACAGAGACAGAGGTACTCAGGAGGGCAGTGGGAAATGGTCACCAAGTGTAGAGGCCAAGAACCCCCACAGAGACCTGGCATCCCCTCTTTCTCTCCCTTCTGATGTCCTTTTTGGCACACCAGCACTGTTGAGACCCAGTGTCCCATCCTGGCAGAGAGGTCAGTAACCTAGAATCGGCTGTAAAACATGCAGACGAGCCAGGCAGAGCCAGGACTAGAGCGGGGAGCAGCCTCCCCAGGGCTGGGTGTCAGCAGCTCCGTCTCCCCAAATTAGCCTGTTTCTAGTTGCTCAGAAAACAGCAGCACGTTAATCTGGATTCCTCACCTGCTGGACACAGGGCAGTGCCCAGCCACACAGGATCCCCATGCTGGCTTTCCTGCTCATCAAAGCAATTTATAGGGTGTTTGTACAAATCAGGGCTCAAAAGGCTGAGACTTTAAGACCTTAAGGCTTAATGGAAAGAGAAAGAAATCTGGATGGGGAGGGCAGGTGTGGGTCACGGTGAGCCTCCATGGTGGCATTATGGAGACACAGGGAAGCAGGGGGGTGAGGCCACTGTGTACGGGTGCCAAGCTGGGACTGACTGTGCCACGGGCCAGGCTGATAGTGCTGAGCTCGAGGAGGCAAAGCAGAAGACACACGGCTGTGTGCACGAAGGGGGCAACGCACACTGAGCTACACTGCTCTTTCAAAGCCCTTGTTCACCTACTCAGCCAGGTCCCGACTCACCCTGAAATGTCAGTATTTCTACAGATGAGGAAACTGAGGCCCAGGGATGTTCAGTGACTAGCCCAAGGTCATAGTCCAAAGTGTGAAAGACCTGGGACTAATGGCCAGATGTTTCTGGCTGTAACTCAAACGCTCATTCTATCTACCATATCATGTGGCAATAAAGAACAGGGCAAGTCAAGGAGGCGGCACTATTTACTGAGGGCGAGCGGTGTGCCAGGGCCCTGCCAGTGCCTCACACAGTCCATGTCACTTAATGACGCCATCTTGCTCCTAGGCTGTTTCAGTCCCCTTATCTCCTGGAGTGAGCTGTGCTCCTACTTGGTGGTGAAGATTCATCCACAGGTGCTATAGTCCCGCACCATTGCAACATGGGTGCTAATTCTCCCTATTTGACAGGTAAGGAAAGTGAGGCTGGACAGACTCGTGGCTTCACTTTGATTACCTGGTATCCAGCGGCGGAAGTGTATTTGGACGCTGGTCTTTGCACACCCTCCTATGCTCATCCCACTGACACATGGCTGCCCCAACCCAGGCAATCGCCTGTGACAGCTTTCTGCTACACTCCTCCCCAGCTCCTCTCCTACCCTCCATCCTGTCCCCCCCAGCTGATGGAGGAGGCCCCTAGGAACACACTGCTGGATGTAACCTTTACATGTAGAGCCCAGGAAAATCCTGTGGAAATGACAGCCTGTGTGGAAGATGGAAAGAAAGGGAGATAAAGACTGTGAAAGTGGAGAACCGCCCAGCCAGAGGGGCCAGGTGGCAAAGAGGCTTGTGCCTTCAGAGCGAGACCAGCGCGCCCCCTGCCGGCTGGGGCTGGGTGGGCGGGGTCCGTTCAGAGCTGAAACTAGTGGGCCAGAAGTTCAAGGGCCAATCAGGAGCGCCAGGGGTAACAGAACTAGTCCCGAAGGTGCACCAAGTCGGGTGGTCAGGCCTGACGTTTTAGGCAACAAGGGTGGACCGAGAGGAAGCAGGAAAGAAAGGAGTAAACGGAGGGCAAGGGCGGAAGAAGGAAGGGGAGCCCAGAAGTGGAGGGCAGCGAGCAGGTGCTGCCCACTTGCACTGAGAGAGAGAGAGAGAGAGAGAGAGAGAGTGTGTGTGTGTGTGTGTGTGTGTGTGTGTGTGTCTGGGCAGCCCCTGGAGACTTTTCTCTGGAGGGATTAAAGGACTTGGGAGCAACCTGTGCCCAACACCACTACATACCAGGCACTACGAAGGATCTTTTGTAGTAAGAAATTCGTACCATTCAATCCATACAGGTCTTTGAGGAGAAGGGGGATGGGAAGGAGGGAGGTAGCCAGGTGGCCAAACAGAGAGTAAGGGGAGGAAATAGAGGCAGAAGGACAATAAAGATAAGACACAGAGACACCTCGGGAAGGAGGCACAGAGAAAGATGATTTCAGAGGACAGTGCGAGCCTGGTGGTCACAGGGACCTCAGGTCAGGACTGCTGGAGTTGGCCTGCTGGACCAGCGTCTCCATCAGGCTGTACCACTACGAGTTCCCAGCCTCTTCTGGGGGTGATATTTCCCCATGTGGATGTCATAGGGGCCACAGCAACCACAGCACCGGGCGAACCTCACTGGGAGACAATTCAAGCTATGGCTCAGGACCCCAAACACCCCTTCTGGTCAGTTAAGACATGGAAGGGGAGGAGTACGTTCCTCTCAAGTGCCCTTCATTTTATAAGTGTTTGCCCTCTAAGAAGCGACAGGGGCAGGTGCTATAGTCCTGCCCTCCTGTTGCTTCCACTCTAGCGGAAGAGACAGTAAGAAAACAAACATGCATCTGGGCTAACTAGAGAAAAACAGTATAGAGAAAAACCAAGCAATGTATGGAGATTAAAGTCCACTGGAGTGTCATTTTAATTTAGTATTTCTCGAAAACCCTAACATTTAATTAGAGACATAGGATGGACAGGGTGGCAGAGGGCAGGGAGGAAGCTCTGGCCTTTGCTTGGCACCTTGTGGTTGGGCAGAGAAGAGTGCTTTGTAGGGTGTGAGGTTCAGGACAAGTGGCCCCTCTTGTCCTGTGGTTGGTGCCCTCCTCTGCACTTTTGCATTCTCAACACCTAGTAAAATGCCAACCACAGAGCGGGTGCTGAGGAAAATAGGGGGCCAGGTACAGATCCAGTGTGGCTGCTGGAATTACACTGCTGTCTTGATAACAACATAATATAATACTGGTGGTGAGTCTGGTCTGGCTCAGATCTTGAGGCCCAAGTAACTGTGTGTATGCTGCAGGTTATTTAACCTCTCTGACCTCAGGTTCTTATTTTATAAAATGACGATGAAGATTCTTCATGATTAAATTGCTGTGGTGACTAAATGACATCAAACACTCAGAATGGTGTCTAACACAGGTTACTAGTTTCGGGCATTGTCATACTTGTGCCATGATTTTGAGTCAAAAAATCTGTGATCTGCCACATGATGAGGCCTTGACCCTGGGGTCCCAGGCTCTCTCTTCTGCCATGAGGCATGTGAAGAGTGTCCTGAAGGTCCCGGTTCAGTGCCAGCTACCCTGGCCAGATGCCCATCCATCTGTCCCAGCCCATCAGCCCCACCCTCACCATCTGTCTCTGCCATTGCCCATAGGTCTGGGTAGGTCTCTGAAGACAAATGGTCCGTTATTAGAGGCCGTTGTGGAGGGTGATGGATTGTGTGTCATGCAGCCAGGTGGGCTGGGCTGGGGGTGGCAGCGCCCAGTACAAATCACCTGGGAGTGGATGCCATTCATCAGCGCCTGCTGCCTCCACAGGCAGTGACCTACAAGAGCACAAGGGTGTCACTTCTCTTGAACACAACAAGCAAGTTAATGGGGCCTGACTGCGCAGACACAGGGACCTGAGAGTGGGGCCTCTCTCCGGCCTCCCCGTTCCCTCCTCCCTTGCAGAGCTCCAGACTGGCTGAGAATGTACTTCTCACTACCTATTGCCCAGGTTAGCCAGCATTGCAGCTGAGGCTCCGGGTGCTCCAGGTTTGCTGCACCTCCTTCCTGGTCCTTCCACAAACCCATCTACTCATCCTTAGTTGACCCTTCCTTTTGTTTGTTTGTTTTTGTTTTGTTTGCTTTTGGGAATTGAACCCAGGGCCTAGGGCACTAAGCTACACCCCCAGTGCACCCCCTTTTAAAATTCGGAGTCAGGGTCCCACTAGGTTACTAAGTTGTCTAGGCTGGGCTCAAACCCAGGATCCTCCTACTTCAGCCTTCCAAAGGGTGAGACCACCCCTGCTTTGGGTCAGAACACTGGGCCTTCTTTGGAGGTCCTCATAGTTTCTTTTAAGACAGAGCCTAAAACCTCCTCCTCCAGGAAGCCTTCTTAGATTTCCACCTCCATTGTCAGGAGCAGTTTGTGGCTAGTACCCAGTTGAGAAGGAAGCACTTGAAAAGGTTGCCTGTGTCACCTACCATGATTATACCCAGTTGTAGCTGCCACTCTGCACTTCATGAAAGAGAGCCAGAAAACTAAGTGATTTAACCTATGACAGCCGGGCGAAGTGAGGCTCCCAGGGGCTAATGGCGTGCTCCTCTCTGGGGCTATCAGCTGCCCGCCCTTCCCAGCCGGACACCGTTGAGCACCACTGTGAAGCAGCACAGGAAGCCAGCCTCCCTTGAGCATGCGCAGTGCTCACTCCTCTCCCCCAGGCCCTCCTGACCACAGCCTAGGTAGAAGCCTCCTCTCCCACAGGCCCAGCTTCCAAAAGGACTCTCTCATGCCTACCTGCTCACACACTTGAGTCTGTTTCTCCGCCAGTATGTGTCTGGCCCTCTGCCTTCTAGTATGTTCCTTTGCAGACTTGGGTCAGCCTGTGAGCCTCTCTTTGTTCTCCTACCACCTTGCACCAGGTCTGACACACAGTAGGTGTGCAATTAACAAGCTAAGGAGAACACTGAAGAGAACAAATAACGCCAGGACACCAAGCTTCCCAGGGCCCTTTGGTACAGAGGGACCCTTTGGCCAAGTAGAAGCTATGCTCAGACTCAAAGTTAGAAAAAGCACGGCCATGGAATACAGAGACCTCGACAGGGTCCCTGCTACTGCTACATACTGTCCACGTGGCCCCGGAGTGTCTGTCCTGTGGAAACATTCCTATGCCTCAGTTTCCCCATCTGCATGAATGTCATTTTCAGCTCTGAAGATAAAATATTTACACAACACCATTTGGCACAGATAAAGGCATGAGTAACATCTTCACACAGGATTTCCACTGGAGCAGTGTTAAGCGTGATGCTTCAGAGCATGTCCGCAGGGTGAGCACCCCACACTCAGCTCAGGTCCTGGAACTTTCTAGTGCCATTCTGTGCCTCGGTTGCCTCATATGTCAAATGACAATTAACAGTACCCACCTCAGAAAGCCACTGTGCAAACTGGCTTCCTATGGCCTTAAGTCCTTGCTTGGCACATGGCCGATGCCACACAGCATTCAACTCTGTGCACTTTTAGCAGCAGCAGAAGGCAGGCTAACGTTACATGGCCCATCTCAGGCGGGGACAGTGTCTCAGGGGCACTCCTGGCATGTGTATGTCCTGTGCCCATGGTAAAGGCTGTGACTAGTCATAGTTCTATTTCCTGCCAAACTTACACCCAACTTCAGGCTCTTGCCCAGCACAGTACTTTTTGCGGCAAAATCAGGTTTCTTTGGGCCCTGGAGAGGAAGTCTCTCTGCTGTCCTTGCCATTGGGCAAGGTTCCATTTCCAGACCCAGGGAGACCAGGGGGAGGGGATGCTTTGGTGACCTGGCACCTTTCAGCAGAGGGTGGGGGACTCACCAGAGAAGTTGCTGGCCAGGGAAAGGTTCTCGCAGGGCTGACTCTGAGTGGAGGTGGAGACAGGGTTCAGCCCCAGGAGGAGAAGGGCCTGCGGACACAGTGGGTAAGGGACATGGTTAGGCTGCGGCTCGAGGCAGTCTGGACGGCTACTTTGATCCCCAGCTCCTTTCCCTCTTCCCTGTTCTGTCTCCTTGGCCTCTTCTTTCCATGTCCTCTGGGGCTGGAGTCTCTGGAGCTGCTCTGCTCACCAAGAGCCTGGAAAAGGCTGGTAAGAGAAAGGTGGAGGACTTTTTTTCGCGGTGGCAAAGGTTCTCCAGGGAGGCTGTGCCGGAGGAAGCCACTTCCAACACGTGGATCCAAGCGCAGCCTACCAGTTTCTTGCCTCTGTCTGTCTGTCTGTCTGTCTGTCTCTTTCTCTGTGAGCACCTAGCCTCATTAGTGTACTTCCCTCCCTAGAGCTGAGGGTGGCCCTGGCCTCTGGTTAATGAGCTGCTTCCTGGCCCTCATCCCCATATGACTTATTACTACATGTGACGTCTCGCGGTGTAGCAAGCCTTTCACCTCCCTAGGGCCAGGGAGGAAATGTCATCATAGAGAAGCGAAGGGAGGAATGTGTCCAGAAGCGGGGGTGCTCCATGCCAGGGAGAACCTTCACCCTTCAGCCCCCAGAGGCTGTAATGTCACTGATTCCAGAACTTCAGCTCAGCTGGGAGGAGGGTCCCTAGCTGGAGATCAGCCCCCCATGAACTAATACCCCATGCAGCCACTGTATCCCTCCACTTGCGTGGTCACCTCCTTCTGTGCAGATTCAGACTCCGGACTCACCTAGCTGTGCTTCACTGCACAGCCATGGCCAGGTCCCCTGGCCTCTCTGAGCCTCAATGTCAGCATCCCCCCACCCCCTCCGGACTTACATATGATTTGAGGGACAGAGATTCTGTTGTTTCATTCAACTTGCTGAGTTTGAGTGTCTGTTGTAGACCTTGATGTTTCTGGCCTACAACAGACACTCAATGCGGACACATCAATTGACTTGAGCTTAGTGGTTGCTATTTAGGTGTAAAGTTGGAGGGCAGTCGACTGATGTTTCTCCTAGGGTTCCATTTTCAAGGAGTTAAGGAACATGTAGGGAGTGGGAGAGGAGGACACTGTAACTAGCCTCTCTGAGACGTGGGTACTGTGACCAGCAGCATGGCCAAGCGGGACAATGAGCATGGTGGCCGCTCTCCGCATCGCTGCCCCATCCTCCTCCTTCTGACCCTTGAGAAGCCCTGGTCCATTTATGCACTCACTGCAAACTCACTGAAGATCTCAGACCAAGATGCTGTGCTCTAAAAGCCACTGGGAAACGAGATCAGAAGAGAGCGGGGGCCATGTCCAAGTCTCCTGTGATGAGCCGTTAGTCTCTCTAGACTCACGTGGCATGTAGACTTCACATATGGCCTGGACTGGGATGAGGTGGGCACAAAACTAAAGGGGTGCCATAAACTTAGGAGCCAGGCTTCGTGACATTTCATGTAACATTTTAATGCAATTTTTAAAGAAATTAAACTAACATAAATCCATGGTGAACAAAATATTAAAAATATACCTTCATAAATGCTTGGTAACAGGGCCATATTAGGGCTTGGAGCAAAAGGGAAAATATCCGTGATAACATTATATTGAGAATGCTGAGGTTGTTGGCCTCTCCTTAGTTCTTGTCCCTGAGGGGAATGCCTAGTCCTGGCGTCGCTCATAACCCTCCTCCCAGGCTGGCCTCTGTCTCACCCACTGTGGGAGCCCACACTGTTGTCACCCCTTCTCCTGGACACACTGCTCATATTGTAAGGACCTCAGCACCTTCTTCTGGCCTTAGAACCCAACTTGTATCTTTTCCAGAGCCCCCAGACTTCCGCGCTCACCTGGCAGAACCGTCTTCTCCCGGACCTCCCTCCAGCACCCGTCCCAGTGGCACCAACCCCTTCCCCTCGTGAACGCATGACAGGCAGGTTTTGGTGCCATCTCTCCCTCCCGACACCCGTGGTCTAATGGGGCGGCCTCACTCCTGGGCAGACCTTGGCCCCTACTTCCGCCAAGTAGCCCCCAGGGATCACAAAGCCATGCTGCTCCCTCAGTGGCTGCCCAAGGCCATGGCAGCCTTTGCTCACCCTGCCCCCTCACTGGCACAGTCCTCTGGCCTGGATGAGATCTCTCTGCTCTCACAGGACCAATCTCTAGGCTCCCCGGGGGAGCCCAGCCCCACACCCCCATCCTGTTGAAGTTCAGCACCCGACAAGTCCCCAAACCACCCCGGGGTCAGCTAGCCTGATTGTGGCCTCCGCCTCAGTGACCAGCACAGACTCATTCATCACTCCGGCCCTGAGAAACTTCAGCGCTTTATTAATCAGTAATTAAACTCCAGTCTCCAGAGAAGTGGAAAAGCATCCTCACCTTCATTTTGCCCTGCAAATACAGAAGCGCAGAGAGGAGGGAGCCACCAGGCCAGCTAGCGGGACCTGCCAGCTAAGCAGAGAGCAGCGTCCTTGTGACAAAGCTATATTGCTCATTCAGTGGTCAGGGACCCAGGCGCTGCTCTGTCCCCAGAGATGAGCAGCCTGGCTGCTAGGGCCAGAGGCCCCTTCTAGAAGGGGCCTGTATCCTGCCTTTAGCTTTTCACCCTCCCCTGCCCTCTTTACCTCCCAACACACACACACACACATGAATGCACAGAATCAGACTCAGCTCAGCCACATGCAAACTAAAGAAAATGGAAACATCCCCTTGGAAAATAGCAGCCCTTCTGCCTGACGTTCCACCATTACTCATCTATCTTTAAACTTCTATTCCTGCTTCTCTTTTCCGGCTCCCCCTGGAGAGCACATCATTTCCTGCTCCTATCTACCAACTTGGCACCTGCCCTCCTGTGCCCACACACCCTTGCCTGTGTGTCTTTCCCCCCACCTTGCCCCCTACTAACCCTCTACCTGGTGAACTCTGCATTTTTCAGAAACCAGGTCCAGGACCCCTCCCCAGGCTTCAAAGCAAAGCCACCCAGTTCAACGTGTCCTCAGTCCCCAAAGTGCCTTATACATGTGCTGGGCTCTGTGATCGGGAGTCTCATATCTGGAGGCTGGACCAGCCCCGGTTCAGTACTGAGCACTGAGCCCCACGGCTCTAATCAGACGGCACAGAGACAGGCCAGAAGCTCTGCTCTCACATCTCAGGTCCTGGAGCTCACAGAAGAGCAAAGCAAATCTAGATTCTGCATAAAACCAAATCAAATGCCATGGGGTGAGGGGCTCATCCGTCCCTGGATGCCTGTACCCAAAGCTTACGTCTTCTCAGATATGCAGTTCACAAAGCCATTTTCTATCCATACAGGACCCATGTTGCATTAAGCAAAAGAAAATGCTTCTTAAAATTCACAAACCAATCTTCTCTCTCTGAAAAGGTTGGCTAGAGCAAAACCTTTGCCTGTGGCCCTCACTTGGCCTTGGAAAGTTTGTAAAGTCTTCTGATTATTCTTGAATTACACTTTCAGAAAAGTTCAGCAGTTTCCTGTGTGCTTCTTCCCACTGTCTGCTGATCTCTTCTTCCACATTCACTATGGTTTTCTGTCTCCATCAATAGGCAACACTTCGCCACAGGAAAAGGACTCCACACTTCCAAGGATATTGCTTATTTCCTCTTAAAACAGAGCACGCAATCTGGGATTCACAAAAGCATGTTGGGGAGGGAGCCTGCATGTTCTGAATTAAAGGAGCTATCTGTAATGAAGCCATTTTTCTGGACAGAGCTCATCACTTCCGCTCACCCACATGGTCTAGTACTCAAAAAGGAGAGAACTATGGGAGAGTGTGTGGGGAATGGGTCACCTTCAAGGTCCTGGTCTCCTGAACTGGACTCCTTTAAATTAAACCTCAGCACTTTGGGCCTGGGAACCCCGCTTCCTCGAACTCTATCCATTGGCTTTTCCACTCTACTGTTAGCTGTAGCTATTGGTCATCTTTTCAGTATTGTTTCTGTCAAACCAATGTTCGGGAATTCATGAGACCTGCCATTTTCTAACTAGTGGGGCCCCACCAAGACACTGAAGAGGTGAAGCTGGCACAGCACTAGGCTCACTCTGTAGCTAAAATCCCACTTCTACACCCCAGGCCTGGCAGCTCCCAGGTCCCAAATAAAACCTCTTTCAGGCCTGGGATGTAGCTCAGCAGCACCACACCTGCCTGGCAAATGCAAGGTTCTCAGTTCAATCTCTGGTACCACCAAAAAAAAAGGAGAAGGAGAATCTCTTACAAATCTCTCCAGACCTTGAAGGTTAAATCTGAGAACAAAGTTGTGGCAGAAAGCAAACAGGGTGTCCCCCAGTTCCCCACTTGCAGCTGGGCTAGTTGAGGTGCCCAGGGTCAGAGAAGAGCTGAGGGGGTCCGGGGTTCACGTCCGCCCTTGGAGTAGATGATGAAGTGGTGGTGGTGGGGGGTGGCCAGGTTCCTGGGAGGGTGCAGCGCAGACAGGAAGAACTGGCAGAGGAGAGGCGAAGGGCGGGAGACTGTGCATGGGTGGGTGGGAGGGCTGGGGCCTGACAGCTGCTGCCCTCCTGCCTCCAGGCCAG